>KK117127.1:366411-384223 GCA_000611955.2 Stegodyphus mimosarum | reverse complement strand
CCACCATAACCACCACCATGCTTTGTAAAAAAAAGAGAAATTAATTCAAAACAACACTTATGAAAATAAAATTTTCAAAAAAAATCTCATAGCAGTTTTCACCAAATCATACTTGTTATAAATTCAACTGACAATCATTCCCCAAACACAATTAGTAACTTTATTTTATTAGTAAGTTTATATATCTTATTTATCTATGTTATTATGGTATCTTGTTCATGGCCATTGAAAATTTAAAACCTTGTCATTGGAAATGTCAAAAAAAAGTATATTTTATAGATAACAAATTGTAGCCTAACCTGAAATCATTTCTCATAATCCTATATATTTTAAAAGAAATTTCTTCCTGAATCTATTCCAAAACAAGATATATATTATTAACTTCAGTATTTACAAATTATGTTAAAATGTAAATTATAATAACGAAAATTAGTTATAATTATGAAATTTTGAATTTGCTGTGATTATTCAAAATTAGTAATGAATGTATCAAATTTTTATAATTGAACTGTGCAAAAGTTTTGAAAAACCTTCCCTGAAAAAATATGATTATCTGGACTCAAAACATAGACCTTTGGACTGAAAATTTTCATAGGACTCTAATATTATCAAAATTTCTATTTTACAATTATTTAAACTATTTTAGACAAAATTTTATTATTTGCATTTTTCAAGATTTGTATTTTTCAAATTATGTTTCTCTGCATTTGCTAATGCTTAAGTGCATGTAACGAAAAAGACTTTGTGACATTTAAATAGAAACACTGAAGGCGTAGAATGTTGAGTCTGTAATGAAGATCAAACTTAGATAACAAATTGTAGGCTGTTAAATCAATAATTTCAATTGACATTTGTGCCCACAATTCACTTGGCAATCTAATCGTGTCTAATCAAGAACATTTACATTTTTGATACCATTGTGATAGGAAGAAAAGCAGCATGCTATCTTTTTAGCAGCAAGAAAGCTAAAAGCAAATGTCTGCAGTTAGCCAATACGGCAGTCTATTAAAAGAAAGTATTGGTTTAAGTTTGCTACAACATCAACTATTTCTACATCATTATTTCGAAGTTTACTGCTTTTACTACAATGCATCGACGGGAGGTCATAAGTGCAGGTACACCAATGGAAAAATTCATTTGTCTCAGCAAAAAATTTTCGTGTATCAATATGAAATTCCATTCTTCAACATGAAATATATCTAATGAAATGGATGTATGGAGCTTTGAAGTAATATGGTTAGTCAATAAATTCTACACTCAAGCCACTTTATCTTCTCACCATGCTAAACATTTATTTTATGCCTGCATAATCCTTTGACCATATATTCAAATCCTCGCTTCATATGACGCTCATTGGCAATATTTAGAAACAAGAA
Source organism: Stegodyphus mimosarum (assembly GCA_000611955.2). Lineage (NCBI taxonomy): Eukaryota > Metazoa > Arthropoda > Arachnida > Araneae > Eresidae > Stegodyphus > Stegodyphus mimosarum. Next base: position 382,847 of record KK117127.1, on the reverse strand, counting down.
AGAAAAAAAAAATTTCTATCATCATTACTGCTTAAAAATTCAATCTGAACGTTTATAATAAAATTATTTTAAGCATCATACCAGATATTTTTCATCTACATCAGTTTCAGATATAGAGAGAGGTGTCTTCAATGGAATAAACTGTGCTTCTTTTTCAATAATACGGAAATGATAAAAAAGCTATGAGTTTTCAGCTCAGCCTGATGCCTTCGATTTAAATTAAAATAATAACTGTTGTTTAAAAATAAGTAAAATGTAACAAGATTTTTCTTTTCTTTAAATGATTTTGCAGTCATAAAATATACAAGTTCATTCAATAAATGTGTGAGTATATTTAATGTTGTTACTTTATTGACAGTACATACCAAACGTGTTTCAATCCTTGGGCATAATTTTTCATTTAATAGAGCAGTTAAATATATTTTGTATTGTAACTGAATTGCAAAATGATAACTTTTATCACACTGAATTTAAACTAGACACTATTTTTATGAAAATTAAAATTTTATGCTATTAGAAATATAAATTTAAATAACTATTTTTGAATTAAATAAATAAAGAAATTTAATATTTTTTTCAGGGAAGATTATTAAATTGTAATGTGATTAATCATTGTTTCTGAATTACATTAAAAATCTTTGAATTAATGTTAAGAGTTTCATAATTATTCTGAGAGTGAAGGAAATATAGAATGTAAATTAAATAATTTTGAACAGTAGCATACAAAATGATAAAGAAATGTGTTTTGAGTAAAAATATAGAAAATATAAAAAGTGTTAACTTTCAGCATTATTGTAATGAATATTTAAAAATTGAATGATTGTAATGAAACTGAATATGTGTAATGAAATTAAAATGTGAAATACATAAGAAAAAAAAGTAATTTAAAGTTATGGGGGATGAATGTTGTTATTATGTAATGAATAAGTGAATGTAAAGTAAAAAGTATGTTGAGAGAGAACTGGTTCAGAAACAGAGGCCTATTATTACCTTATGTAGAACTGCTCCTTTTGCCCTTCGCATACAATGCAAACTTTAAAAGCTCCCACCTTACACTTTTTTCATAAATAATTATTATTTTTATTTGTTTTTCATGTATAATGGAGTGTAGTTTTAATTTCATTATGTATAGTGGAATGATTTAGTGCAGTTCATAAAAGCCAGTTACCTTATGTAAGGACTTTATAAGTAACTGCCATAGGATCCCTTAACCACTGATGAGTTAATGCATCAATTTAAATGGATTTGCCTGCCAACAGGATATGTCTGTATCTGGAGAAAGCTGTGAGGTCATAAAATAAGAACATTAGAAATGTAATGGTAACAGAAAAAAATCATGTTAAAATGTACGTTATAATAATGAAAATTAGTTATACTAAGAAATTTTGAAATTTGCTTACTTATTCAAAGTTAGTAATGAAGGTATAAAATTTTTATAATTGTGATACTGTGCAAAAATTTTGAAAAGCCTTCCCTGGAAAAATATGATAGGGGGGGATTTGTAAGATAAAAAATATGCAAATCAAAGCAATACCCCTTGATTCCCCCTCTATTATAAAAACAGCAATGGCTTTTTCTGCACTGTGTCATTTCTAGATCAATCCATACCATACGACATGCAAAATGCTGATGACATAACAAATTCGGAACCTAAACCAAAACTTTCTCTTAATATGCTGCCATATTGGATAGCTGTACACTTTAGCTTCTAGCTCTCTTCCCGTTAAGATGCTAGCATCCTGCCTTTCTTCCTATCACAATAGCATTAAGAATGTAAACATTCTTGAATAGGTACGATCAGAGTACTAAGTGAATTGTGGCCTAAATGTCCAGTGAAATAAAGATGAATATTTAATCTTCCTCGGCAGCTAAGTTTGCTTTTCAGTATGAATCAACTTTCTATAGCACCAAGTCTTTTCATCATATATATTTTAAGTCTCTCTTGATTTCAAACTTACTCATAAAAACTGCGTGATTTTGTAAGAAGCTAAACGTTTAAAATTAGATAACTATTAACATTAACATGGAGGTGAGAGCTTGTTTAAATACATGAGGGACCCATCTGTTCGTGGAGAGCAGTTAAAAAGAAATTTGCTCATATTTACATTACACATTGCAAAAATTACAGAAACACTCATGCACCTGATTTGAGTCTGGGAAGAACTACCTCAGTCAGCTGTCTTACACTCAGCCATGAATAAGACATAAAGGAAAAAAAGCTAAATTTAAGAGATGACTAGTTTGTTACTGATTAAGGCAAAGCTTATGCAGGCTATCTACAAGACAGGAGGGATGCCTTCATGGAAATCTCTGGATTTTGATTGAAATTGAGCTTTTAATTTTCCTCAACTTTCCCTGATGAAATTGAATACTTTCCCTAGCCAAACATGATACACTAGCAAATTAAGTAGGTATAAATTAAGAAGTTTATGAATCTATTTGCATTAGCACGAAATTTAATTTATTAAATCTACAATTTAATCTATAATCATGAGTTTTATCAATCATGAAATTTATCGTTTTACCCCTATTTCTGACATTTGCTTCATGTAGGAAATATGCATTTAAAACTAGGCCCCCCCGCCCAAAAAAAATTTCTGAAGAGAAATGTTTGATCTTCGTTTTGGGAAAAAATTCAGTCTGCAAAAGAAATTTATAGCAGTACATCATTTACAATAAGTATTACTTCTATGACGTTTCAAAATAAAACTCAGAAGAACTATACTGGATTGAAAAGTGTTTAATGAATATACTTAATTATTATAACCATAAAATGTGGCAACTTCTAAATTACATTATTTATTATGAAGTGCAACTACACAACTAAACAGAGTGAAGACAAAATAGTTGCATTTGTAAAGAAAATAGTAGAAACACGATTCATTAGCAGGTGGATAAACGAACTATGGGTTGATAAAATTACATTTGATATGAAGGATGTAAAACACATTCTACAAAATGAACAAAATCATAATAACTCTTCAAAAGATATTTTAGGACAGCAACTTTTATTTAATAGTTTTTACTAAAAAAATTGTTTTATCATTTTCGAGAGTTATTTTTATTTCCCTAATTTTTCTGAACAAAATTCTGGTTTTATCTTGAGTTTCTGATAAAGGTTCGAGAGCAGAATATTGTTAGTTTGCAAACATTTAATCCACAAATGCCCATGATCTGCGCTCAGTCTGGAATGTTTAAAAAAAAAAAAAAATATTGTCTAGAAAATTCAAAACAGCAAATGTTTGTTTTCCCTTGTATGTAAATGAAAGTAAACTTTTAACAAAACCACACAATATTTACAATACATTTTGTTTAAAAAAGTGAATTCATTATTGAATTTATTAAGCATTTTCTGTACCTAGGTCAGTGATCTTTCTTTAAATGTAGATTAAAAAATCTCAGATAAACTTCACATTAAGTAAATTCCTATTTGCAGGTGCACTTTCTGCTGTCTTTTAGTATTAATTTTTAATTTGTGAGGTTCATTAATTTTAAAATTATATTGTATCAATCAAGCATGACTTTTCAGACACTTCAATCAAATCTTACATCGCTGGTTTATTTTGTGTTGCACAAAGTATAATTGATACAGACTTATACTTGTGTACTAGTTGCTAATTATTAAGAAATTTAAATTAGTAATAAATTTATGGAAATTATTAATATTTAGTTTCCGTTGTGTGTAATGTTCTGGGCACAGAAGTAGAATCTGTCCTCTTACTTGTGAGGAAAAGGTGAGGTTCCCCCCCCCCTTCAGCATTTTTTCGTCGTCACTTAAATCCGGGCAGTTAGTTCTCTCCCTTGTCTAAAGGGAACAGAAGTTTCAGATTTCTGCGCATACAAAAGAGATGAGCTGCATTTCAAAATGAGAGTTAAGCACATGAAATTCCATTAGTTAAACAAAGAAAAGGTTTGAGCATTTTTCTTGGGAAGACTCGATTTCCTTTCATGGGAGTTTTTGCAATTTATTGCTCTGTTCCCAGTGGTTTAGGAAGAGCTTATTTAATGTCTCTTAGTGAAATCTCAAGTCTTTTAGTGAACTAATAATAAAAACTCGAGTGTTTTCAGGACTTTCAAAAGGAGACAGGATCACATTTTGCATGATTATTTTACTTGTTTGAGCTGGGGTACGTACATGTGGCTATTCAAGCCACTGCAAGAAATTTGTGTCCGAAGCGAATGACAAGGATATAGATTTTCCTGCAGCAAAATAGGAGAATGAGCTCACCATGGAGCTCTGTCTTCTGGGCAGTGGTAGTCAGTTTGTTATTCACCATTCTTGGCTTCTGAGGAAGAAAAGCGTACAGTAGCTTTTTCACTTGTCCTTCACTGGACAGTCAAAATGAAGAATTAAAACCTCTCAGAATGGCCGCTTTTTATATTTTTCATCGTCTGGAGGGTCTAACTGAAAAAGACGCACTGCTTGTGTACAGGATACTCACCACTTACATACAGGCTGTCCTAGACATCATGCCATTGGCAGTTTCACAGGCACAAATTGAAAAGCAATGAATCTTATGGACTGAAGAGTATTATAATATTTGTTGCCTTAACAAAAGCTCACCCAAAGACACTAAATTATTACAGTCCGAAACTGTGCATCCATGGGCAATATAAACTCTGATAATAGAAAATAAGAGACTTGTAGCTAATAAAATTTATAATAACTTAAGTGACATTTCTTCTCAGGATTTTTCAAGCATTCAAACATGAGTTGAATGATTCTCAATTTGTTCTAAAATGTATGGTTATGTTTATTATATTACCTAAACTGGCACTGTATGCCTACAAAATACACTCATGTCCATAAATTAAGGATAATGCAAAATCAGGCAAAGAAAGAGTTAGAAGCAAAACAAATTTGACTTATTTGTAAAGCTTATTTATTAAACAAAAGGTAAAGAGCAAAAAATGATGCTATATGGTTGATATTAAAAAAACTAGCGATTTTTTCTCCCTGGAGCAAATTACAAAAAAGAACCTATTTACAAAAAAACAATATTACATGGTTGGTATGATTGTTAATACATTGTATGTCTCCCAGACGATGCAAAACAGTCCGTACAATGCCTAGGCATGCTGAGTATCAAATTATCAATCTGATCTTAGGGGATATTACACCACTCTAAAAGCAATGCTCTCCGAAGTTCCGGTAGACATGTAGGAGGAGGTTGATGGGCTGCAACTCGTCGGCCAAGCATGTCCCACACGTGCTCTACTGGATTCAAGTCCGGTGAGAATGCTGGCCAGTCCAAACGGGTGATATCGTCTAATTGAAGGCATTCGCTTACAATGTTTGCACGGTGAGCACGGGCGTTGTCATTCATAAACACAAATTGTGTGCCCATGGCGCCCCGAAACAAATGTACAAGTTGTTCCAGAATGACGTCCCGATAGATTTGGCTTGTCACGGTTCCAATTTGAACATGCAGGTCAGTTCTGGAACCCAGAATAACTCCACCCCAAACAAGCACTCCTGCACCACCGTAACGGTGACGTTCAATGATGTTAACGGGTACTTGGAGCTCTCCATATGAAAGTCCGGTGAGAACCAGATTGCAAGCTAAACCTGGACTCGTCAGAAAACATCACACAAGCCCACTGTTGCGGTGTCCACAATGCATGCTCTCTACTCCAGGCTAACCGCAGGCGACAGTGAGTTGCAGTAAGTGGAACACATCTGACAGGTCTATGAGCATATAGACCAATCTGCCCAAAGCGTCTGTACATGGTCTGCCTTGAAATTGTTGTACTAGTGGCTGAAGAAAGCTGACGAGACAGGTCTGAGGCTGTGCTCTGCCTGTTTCTTTTGGCATTAACTGCCAGATACTGGTCCTCATTCGGTGTTGTAACTCTGGGGCGACCTGTGCTGTAACGTCTACTCACATTACCATCATCTTGGAATTTTTGCCAAAGCCTGGAGATGACACTCGGGGCAATTCCAAGTTCGTCTGATACTTCCAGTTGGGTACGCCCACATTCCAGACGGCCGATAATTCTACCACGTAAAAAATTATCCAAATGCGTCCTTTGTGTCATAACTATTCAGTTATTGCACTGAAATGCTTATAAAGCGCCTGCGAACAATTTTACTTCTTTGCCTGTATTCCTTATATATCACTCTCTTACACTCTCGTCATTGTGACGTACCATCGGTGTCATCTGGTTACTTCCTGAAATTTGCATATGATTCTTGAAGATGTGTGTAGTGATTTTACAGGTGATATATTTATTTTAGATTTTGATTTCCGCGTGACTCCGAATTATCCTTAATTTATGGACATGAGTGTATTTTTGAAAATTTAACATTTGTCCAGTTAATTTGAATTACCTTTCCTGATATAACCCTTTGAGGGGCACATTGAAAGTTTTCCAGCCTTTAATAAAATTAATTGATAATTAGTACCTCTGAGCTTCCTAAATGTGAAATGTACTGGAAAAAAAATGCTACACACCCTGGAAGAGGGATGGGTGGTTGTTTAGGAGTGGAACCACTGCCCATGTAGAGCATGAAATCTGCAAACATTTTAGCATTGATTTTTACAGCAAAATAACATATATAAGTATAATTAGTTATAATTTTTTGTCAAATATTAATAAAAATACAATTTCTGAAAGTTAATTCATAATTTAAAAATATAGTACAAATAATACTATTTATTCTGATCTTATTTCAGTGGGAAATTTCATGTTATTTTAAATGTATAAATATACCAAGTAAATGCTAAAAATGTCACATTTATAACATTCTAATCTTCGCATTTTCAACAACAATAGTATGTAGAAGTTATCTAAACTATATGTTATTACTCACATATTCACACAGTTTTACAAATTATGAAACTTTTGAAAGCATGTGAAGCATTTCTGATAATTATATAATGGTACAAGGTAAAAAGACAGTTATCTTCAGAAAAAGAGGCAAAAAGAATAAAAAGTTCCTGCTTGATCTTTTAATTATTTTTCTTTTCTGAAAGGAAAGGGCAATACCTTCTACCCACACTTATAACACACTCCCCCTCTTGCGTAACATATAGATCACATAACACGAAGAAATCAGAAAATAGGTAGGAAAGTTTTAGGCTCTAAGATCATATTACAGATCACATTACCCTCTACCAATCAGAAAATACACAGGAATGTTTTAGTCCTAGGATCACGTTACACTTTAGCAAACAGAAAATATGTAGGAATGCTTTAGCTCTAAGGGGGTGTTTTAGCTCTAAGAAGGTAGTGGTTTCAGTAGAAAACCACATATTGAAGTATAAGAAAAATGCAAAATTTATCACTGATTTCTCTCGATATTAGCGTTTTTAGAAATAAAAGAGTATGTAAATGAAAAATTCATTAAATTATATTTGAGTAACTAGATGCCTTTTTATGGAATTAGTGAGAAAAATTGCTATTTTTTATTTTCGATTGTTCAAAGTTTAACCACATATAAATCGATCTAGAAAAAACGCTTTGTTTTGTGCTACCATCTGTTGGTTCGTTTGAGTATTAAAAACATATTAATACAGTAAAACCACAGCAAAAACACTGCACAACTGAGAAAAAAATTTCTTAACAGGTGGTTTCAAAGGTTGACCCTGCACCATAAAGGGTTAAGGAATATGTTTAAATCGTGTTTAATTTTTTGAAAGGAATGTTTTGAAAGTTTTAAAAATTTAATCTAACTTGCTTTAGTAAAACACTAATTAATTTGCATTACAATTATATTAGGGAATTTTAAATATTGAGTCATTTTTAATGAGTACTTTATATACTTTGTAGTTCTGCAGAGACATCTATCTATATTCCCTGAATTTTCATGTATCTTCTGAGTAAAAATGTTTAAAGTACAATTTTATTGGCAATAATTCAAGATGATAATTGATGAAATTTCTATAAAGATAGTCTAAGAAACTATCTGAAAATATGATTAATGCAGATTATAAAATAAATATGGTATTGTGTAAACACTGTATTTGAATTTTTGATGCCTATTAAGTCAAAAGGTACATGAAGCTACACTTTTAAGGTATCAAAATGAAATTAATTGATTTACTGTTAATTCGTTTCATAATCTGACAATTATTGCAGCCAATATGTAAATATGGTGGCCATAAACTTAAGAAATTTCGGGTATTTTTAGTGCTTAGAGCATTCAGTTAAATTGTTGATCTTAAAACTGAATTTGTGTTTTTGAAAAGTGGTGACTGATTTATTAGGTATTAGCTCGTTTTTTTTGTCTTAGAGTACACGGATTATTGAATTTAAATTAATAATATTTAGAATTTATGTATAGGCAGAAGAGATTTATGTGTACATTAAGACACAGTGTGTAGTGATTTTGATACCTTAAAGGTGTACCTTCATGTACCTTTGGATATTTTAAAGACAAAATTTTATTTACATTTGCTGAATTTGCAACAGATAAAAAGTGAAGCAGAAGCTGAATATACTGTGTACTATTGATATTAAAACACAAGACAGAAAAAAGAAATGCAGATTTCATGCTTCACAAATTATCACATTTAATAAGTTTTGATATTAATCATCAGATTCAAGGTTTAGGTTTAAAATAATCAAAGCACCACTGAAGATTTAGATTTTAAAGTACGCCAGCATAAGTAATATATACTTGCCAGCCTACGACACTCAAAAATCAGAACTTTTCATGAAATCAGGAGAATTTTCTCAATGACAAAGCCATTTTTTAAATGATAAAAATGTATAGAAAGAATTATGTATTAAAGAATACACTTTTAACCATGAATTAACTTTAGTAACACATTAATACTGGAAAGCTCAATTACTAATTTTTAAATGCAAATCTAAGAAAAAATACTTTATAAAAACACTAATCTAATAAAAACACTAATCTAAGAAAAAATACTTTATAAAATTTATAAAAACATTTTTATTTGTACCTTTTAACGGAAAAATAATACTTCAATCAGTTTCCTAACATGGTAAGAACAATGGCAGATCATGCTTTCATTATGGAAAAAACTTCATAATTTTTTCACAGCAGTTGCCACATAGGCCTGCTTTTCTTGCTTTTTTTCAACACCGTTACGGTGGTGCAGGGGTGCTCGTTTGGGGTGGAATTATTCTGGGTTCCAGAACTGACCTGCATGTTCAAATTGGAACCATGACAAGCCAAATCTATCGGGATGTCATTCTGGAACAACATGTACGTTTGTTTCGGGGCGCCATGGGCACACAATTTGTGTTTATGGATGACAACACCCATCCTCACCACGCAAACATTGTAAGCAAATGCCTTCAATCGAAGGATATCACCCATATGGACTGGCCAGCATTCTCACCGGACTTGAATCCAGTAGAGCATGTGTGGGACATGCTTGGCCGACGAGTTGCAGCCCGTCAACCTCCTCCTACATGTCTACCGGAACTTCGGTGAGCATTGCTTTTTGAGTGGTGTAATATCCCCCAAGATCAGATCGATAATTGATACTCTGGGAGACATACAATGTATTAACAATCATACCAAACATGTAATATTGGTTTTTTGTAAATAGGTTTTTTTTTTTGTAATTTGCTCCAGGGAGGAAAAATCGCGAATTTTTTTAATAATATCAAACATATAGCAGCTTTTTTTGCTCTTTACCTTTTGTTTAATAAATAAGCTTTACAAATAAGTCAAATTTGATTTGCTTCTAACTCTTCCTTTGCCTGATTTTGCATTATCCTTAATTTATGGACATGAGTGTAGTTACTAAATTTTGATTAAATAATTTATAAATTATCATTAAAAGAATATTTTAACTTAGTAAATTTTGCTCAAATAATCTACAACTTATGATTGTGCTTTAGTTAGTTAGTTATGTGCAAACAACCTAAATTTAATATAAAATTAAAAACAGAAAAATTTAAACAAAACAGAACATGACCTATAATCCAGAACATTCACTAATGCACAAAACCATTGGTCCCAGATATGTGGATAATCTCAATTCTACTCTACTTTTTCTGTTTTCTTTGGCCATTTTTTTTTTCTTTTTGACCTTTTAGGATATTCTATATGAAAGGTGATACTGATTTTTTAAGGAAAACATGCTTATGTTCATACAACCGGGGAAAATCATAAAAATCTCGTCTACACATGGCCTGTTTGCCAACATTTGATACAGGGTCAGCTAGCAGTGCTTAGCAGTTTTACCCACTTCACCACTGATGGGTTAAATTTAAATGATACATAAGCAAATAAATATTTTTATATTACAATTTATATGTTTCTAAGTTATTACAAAGTCATTTCTAAAAGAGATTATAAAAAACTAAATTTTTAACTATCATTCTTATTTTTAGTTGTTACTGAATGCAACAAGACCATTAAAACTCAATTTTTAACCCCCATCCTCCAGCTTTCCAAATGTTGCCTTGAGTGGCATGCCATGGGGACTCAAGGAGACTCTGTATAAAGAATAATTACAAGCCTCTCTATGATAACCACTCATGGACAGCAGCAGTGGCCATCTTAGAGAGGTTCATTTCAAGACTAGTGTTATTTATGTTCACAAAAATATTGGCCACTTTCAGAAATAGAAAGTGAAATATATTAAGAAGGTGTTCTTCAGAATAATATTTATTGCATTTTGAATATGATGACTAATGAGTGTAATGATCGACTAAAATGCTCTGATGAATTTATGAAAATTGGAGAATGAGAAGTCAAATGATCTTACCATAATAAATAAAAGTACTTATGTATTAACGCAAACACTTTGGCTTAATTCACAGATTTCTTACAGATGCAAAAGAATGATGGCATATATCATTCATTTAGTTATTATTTACATAAATATTACTGCATATATATTTTAATTAGGTATTTATTCCAAAAAATCAATCAATGAAACTTCATAATAAATGTTTTTTGTTTCTTTCATTCTGGAGGAAATTTTGTAGCGATCGCTTGTATATCAAATTCAAAACAGTTCTTCCCATTAGCTACTTTGCAGCAAAATATTATATTCTTGCAGAAATTTTACTGCAATTTCTCCGACTGCTAGCAAATTCCACAAGTGTATATTTTAAAATTGAGTATGAGGGGTGGGGAATATATAACAATTTGCCTATAAAAACCGCTCAAACTTAGAACATAACTGAAAGAACGCATACAAAAATGGCAATGTTGCTTAATTGAAGAATTTTATCAGTATGGTTGCCTTAAGAACTGTTATGTGTGTATTTAGTTGCCAAAGTTTGTCACATCCCAAAAATCTGGCATCTTGTAATTAAGGCGGTTGCGCTAATATGTAAGTAGCTAAATAAATAATGTTTTTTAATCTGATGGATGTCATAAAAGTAAATAATTGATTTAGATCATTTTACCTCAGAAAGAGCACAAGGCCAGCAAAACAGATTACTCTTTATTTTGCATATCATTACTCATTTTTTATTTATGCAACGTTGTATTCTGGGAGAACAGGTGTAATATTTCATGCTTGTACAAATGAAAACAGGTAGAACAGATCCAGCTTTAATCATTATTTTTGTGTCTTTCAAAACATATTATCCCAAAGAATATAGCAGACAAGCAATCAAGACCACAGGCTTGTGACACTGACAGCTGATGAGGACACTGTCTTACAACACAATCAGAGGTTACTTGTGCATGTTCCATAATGATTTCTTGTGTGAGAACTAACTTTCTGTACTGCTTCCCTCTATACAGTTTAAACATGGAATTACTTACATAACTTATTTTACTTTCCATTAGTTCACTTATGAGAAGAACATTTTTAAGAAGACAAACTAAAATACAGCACAAAAAGTGAAATTAATTTATTTATAGGAATGACGAGTAAATTAAAATCTCTAATGGCCTACCTTTAGTAGCATATTTAAGAGAATTACGGGAACAGGTTAAGAGCATATCTAAGGGAGTTAGGGAAACAGGTGAAAGCCAGCTACTCCTTCCTTGTATGGAACCAATGAGACCCAAGCTCATCACATTTCAGCAAAAACCCAAATATACTCGAATGGCACATGATTTCAAATGAGCTAAATTGATATTCTTTTTAATTCTTTTGAATGTTTGGAAAAATATACTTTTTGTGTTATTGCATAAAATGTTAGGGGACTAGCCTAGCCCCTCCAGTTCACTCACTGACAGCATGCCACTAGTTGCCTCTATGTTTAACTATACAGTATGTAAAATTATTTTTATTTCAATATTGCCATTAAAAAAAGGAAAGAAAAAAATGGCAACAAAAAAGTACAGCTGTATTTAAAGGTGACTAAAGAGAGGATAAAAATTAGCATGGTTTAAAACAAAAATTTAAAAAATGAAAATATAAAATAGCAAGAAAATGTAAATTCTCAATTATAATGCATGTGATGCAGCAGTAAGACAACTTATCCGTCCTCATAGCAGCACTGACTTAGGAATAAGTACAGTTATTGCTTACCAATGACTACATGAAAATGGGCTTGCTTTCATAACTATGAGATTGCTAGATTCCTGGTGGGAGCATTCAGATGATAGCTTGCAATCTCAACTAGCATAAGCTGAACTTCATTGCCAAGCAACCAAAACTTGCTACGTAACAGAAACTGGCATAAAGATTTTACCAAAGTATTTATGCCAAATGGAACAAGAATCTACCAATAACAGCAGAGCAAACATTAACTGGCATTCAGTGGATTTTCTGCATCAATAGTTTAATCAAAGTATGCATAATTTACCTTCCTTCATTGCCTACAGCTTAAACCCTGTTCCACAGGTGTGAATTAAGATGGCATTTACACCTTAGGCTAAGGCAACTGCGATAGCTAGACCACCGTGTGAATGCTTCCTATCCCACTAGACAAGACAAACTGTCAAAGAAATAATGGTGTCATATCCCCTCCTCTTTGAAACTCCCAACTTTTGAAATGGTGTCAATTACGTTAATAAAACTCAAATGATTCCGCATAATTTCTTCTTACAGATAAATGCAGGTTCGATTTAAATACTGATCCCAAAACATAGACATAAGTTCAAAGATCTGTACATGCAATGAGGCAAATGTAGCAAACTATTTATTTCTTGATACCTAACACAAGATAATAACCAACAACTTGCTGGGAAAAAAACAAATCTATGCAATGATAGCCAGTCTTTTGCAGAAAAACTATTCGCAAGAGTTCAGCATAAGTGAAATGGGTGAAAAGTACTTTACAATACCCATGCAATTTCACTTCTCAGGAGGGAATATGTTCACCTTGAATTATAATTACAATATATTCACATTCATTATCAATGATTTAAGAATTTCTGGGCACATTATACCACTCCTCCCTTAGAGCACAGCTCAAGTTTCACTTGTTTAAGCACAGAACAAGCAAATAGAACTTTATAGCCTGTTATATCCCAAATATGCTCAACAGTGCTGAAGTCTGGGAAGAATGCATGTCAGTCATTTTGACAGATATCCTCACTCCCCAGAAAATGCTTTACTGATCTGGTTCAATGAGGCATAGCATTATCATCCATAATAAAGAAATACTTGCTCCATACAACAAATGAGGTAAATAGCAAAATGAGCATACCATACAACAAATAAATCACCATACAACAAATGAAGACAGTACTCAATAGCCTATTTACAATAGTGGTCACCCATCACAGCGTCACTGTCCAACAACTGTAGCTCAATACATCCATTAATATCAAGATGCCACTACAAACCATCGCCACTAAAATTATACTTTTTCCATATGTTTTCCTGCAAGTACATCTTATCCCTTTCATGCTAGATGAACTAAAATCAGGAACCTGACTGCAGACTGAATGAATTTTCTCTGAGAATCAGGAAATCGGTGCATCATCCAATTAGAATGAATTTGATACTACTGCAAATGCTCAATGTGGTCCTCTCGATATACACAATCAGCTTTTGAGCATACAGCCCTAAGTAATTCAAATGTCAAGCTACAGTTTGATGGGATATTCTCATTCTTGTGCTGTTATACAGGAAACCTGCAAGGTGACTAACCATTCCATATGTTAATTTGTTATCACTTCCTTTCTTTTCTCTGCTGGCCAGACAGCCAGTCTGCTTAGGAAAGTAACTTGTAGGCCCGTTTAAGTCCTGTTGACGACTATAATAATTTATTAACTCCTTAGATCAAGCTCCCTAAAATCTGCTTTTGCAACAGAAAGCAAGTCAAGGAATTAAAAAAAAAAAATGGAAGGTGAACTATAGATGGAGTAGCATTTTGGAGGGGTAATTTGAACAATGTGCTGCCTATGAATCTTTATTACTGGGTGCAAACCGATTAATCATTCAAATAAGGAATGCTTCATATTGAAAAATTTTTGTCACAGATCCTATAAATTTGCACATAATACATGTGCCTAAATATATTGATGTGAGCATCACTGGTGCAAGTGTACAGATACCTAATACTATTACAGATATTACAAATAATTACATGTAAATGTACAGTCACTATTAAATACATTAATTGGTTCAAATAAATATGTTGGTGCAAACAATCCTAATAAAAATATGTAGGCACTCAGTTCCTCTTACAGACACCATAAATGTGCAAGTAAATACATGTGTATACTTACACACTTTGAAAGTACGTAAACTAGCCCAAAATATATTACTGGGGGCATCACTAATGGAAATACACCGATACCAAGTTCTGTTACAGGATTAGATAATAACATTTATGTATACAATCACTAATGAAATACATTAACTAGTTCAAATGTTGATGTGGGCATCGCTCATTCAGATACAAAGATAGGAGAATTTGTTATCACTAAATATCAGTCTTCCTGTATAACAGTAAAGGGAATGCGATCTCTTAAAGTGTATATACAACACATTCCACTCATCTGAAACATTGGCCAAAAAAAGCTAAACACAATACTTTCTGTGATTATAAATTCCATTGCAACTTTGGTGATTATGAGATCCAAGTTTTCTATCATTCTTCCACGTATAAAGTCATTACACTAGTATCTTTGGGACATAATCAATATTTTATGTTTCCAGATTTATTCTTTCATACACAGAATTTCTTACAAACATTAGTGTTAATTTTCATTTTACCTGCTGTTTAAACATCATGTGATACCTAAATACAGAAACAGGAAATGTGCATATCCGCTACCTATTAAATGCATTTACTTCAGAATCATCCTATTCCACAATAATAAATGAATAACGATGTTCTTTAAATTTTGGATATGTGTACATACATTTATCTGTAAAGAATGTGGAACACACATGACATTAAATATCAATGAAAGATCCAGTATTTATGGAGGTAGGTAGGTTGTCTGGGAAGATATCCTGATAAATGGAAAAACCAGGCTGCATACTTATAATTAAGGGACAGGAATTAATACAGGAGCTTGCATTCAATAAGGATGCATTTTTTAGGTTCGCAGAACTAATCCCAGAGCTTCTCCTAATGGTCATGCCCAACCCTCTCAAGCCAATCTGGTGGATGAAATACAGAAAATAGTTAAATGGATTACCTCACATAACTCAATCTCATTGAACATACCTGGAGTGTAGAAAATCAATATAATCCCAGAGTTCCAGATTCCAGAAGTCAAATCTACACTTCTTAAAGTATAATTTGCAAACAGCTTCTTCAAACTGCCAAAGCTTCTAAGAATTTTTAAGCAATTTTAAAATAATGGCCTGTTTTCTATGATTTTTCAAGACATGCATCAAGGGAAAATTTTAATGAATTACTGCATTTACTCATGTAGTCTCCCCCTCCCCCCAATTTCCTTTAATCCCCCCCCCCCCAATATTACTTGAAAGCCAAAAGGAGTAGCCATACAATATAAACCCTTTCCGATAGGAGTTCAAAGAAATCTGCAGATTAGAAATGCATATGAATGGCTGAACTTATGTTACCCTATTCTTAGTTTTAAAGAAGTCAATTACAGTTATAGCTTCTAATACTGTTCTTTTATTTACACATTATACTATGTTGTTCATCCATACTTTGTATGCAGCTACCATAAAACAAGCTTCTAAATCATCTGCTGAAAACGCTAAGGAGAAAAACATTCAAGAGAAAAAAATACGTGAGTAACTATGAAATTATATTATCAAAGGAAATTTTATTACATAAAAGTAATAAAATATAAGTACAATAATTACTAAATCTATGACTATATGGGATATGACTTTCTTAACTATCATATGCAGTACCTTATTAAAAGAAATCAATGTGGATGAACCATTATCTTTCTACCATTATCCCTTTCCCCCAAAAAAGCCTTAACTCCACATTTCGTAATAAAAAATGCTGTAAGACTTAAAAAGGCATATCATAAAAAAATTACTCACAAGAAACCACTGTTCAGAATACAGTGGATCAGGAAAGCCTGGAAATTCATTTTTCAAAGTATTTCGTTTGACTCTTCGTTTTACTTTTTGTTGCTCAAACCATATCTAAAAAAA
>KK117127.1:343677-366399 GCA_000611955.2 Stegodyphus mimosarum | reverse complement strand
AAAAAAAAAAAAAAAAAAAAAAAAAAAAAAAAAAGTAGGGAATAAATTAAGAACAGATTTCAACACAATTCCAGGTGGAAAGTTTCATTTATTAGAATAAATACTCATACAAAGTAATAATGTCATTTTTCAATCAAATCTGAAATATTTAACCCTCTGAGGAACATGCCTTTTTGAACCTACCGATGCTGGATTTAAACAACATATATTAGCACAATATGTATATTTACATATTTCGCTATATGTTTTCATACCCTTCCATTCACTAGAACAATATTTAGATCAAGGAAACTAAAAAACAGAACATTTTATTAAATAAGTTAATACATATGAAATAACAGAAAACCTCATCACTAGATAAAAGCAGCCATGCCACTCAGAGGATTAATTCATATCAAATCCAGAATATTTTCATTACCTAATAGTTAACTTATTAAATACTGAGAGTACGAAATTTTTAAACTGTAATATAGCAATAGATCAACATTAAAAAGCATCTTCCTTACTTAATATTTCAGAAATAATATGCAGCCAGCCATTAAAAAAAATGAGAAATAAAATACAGGAAAACACTTTTCCATACATATTACTGTACATGAAATTTAAGCATACTATTATACTCCTACTAACATATTTTCTGCTGAATTGCAGGGTTATCATAAGACACATGATGATAAAATTATAGTTTTTTTTCAACTAACAAAGAAAATTTAGAAGTAAAGTCATCTCGATTTTTAAAACATAAAATCAAGACATATTCAGATGCATTATTACATAACTGGCTTTAAATCACATTACTTGGCAACAGTTTCTGTTTGTCAAAAATGGTCAACGGGGAAGTATGCTAAGTGTCAAGTGTTTTATATAAGACTTTTACCCAAAATGCATTTAATAGAACTGAGAAAGCTTGTTTCACTAGTGACTGCCCGCATTAAACATGTTTGTAAACATAGTGATTATGACAGACAAAGTACCTATTGCAAACTTTGGAATCTATATGCTCACGTGTATCAAAGAACTTCTAATGGGAGTTCTCATCAGAAATTCTTTGATACTAACTTCCCACTTTTCTTACAAGGAAGTACATCCTATTTCAAAGACAAATTCTTGGAACAAAACAATGAATAAAACAATAGGGGGAATGTTCTTTGAAAGAGAGTCATGTAATTTTATTCACATTTTTTACGTTATCAGGGGGTTTCGAGAGTCTTTGTGGATTTTCATGGCTTGACTTACAAGTCTCCCAGTTAAATAACAATGTAAATTACAGCCCTCTGGATATCTAAATAGTACAAGAGCTATTTTTTCAAATGAAATAATTGGGAAAGATTTATTAATCCCATTTCCAAAAAGTGAAAGTGATAAAAACAGATATTTACTAGTTATTGACAATCATTTCTCTAAATGGGTAGAAATAGCCCCCTTAAGAAAGCCTCAGTGAAAGTTGTATCCCATTTATTTCTAAATAAATATATTCTAAAATATCGTGCATCACTTAGGGTATTATCAGATAACGGCCCCCAATTTATTTGCCAAATTTTCAAAGAGTTATGTGCAGGGCTTCGCAACCGCCACCTAAAGATGGTCTCTTACACATCACAGTCAAATACTGCTGAGCGCGGAAACAGGAACATTATTAAAATCATACATAGTTATGAAGAACTTATCACTGACGCTGCGATGACTGCGTAAAATGAATTAGCTTTTGTCCTCAGAATGGCCAAGCGTGATATCACAGGAAAAACTTCTTGTGAGCTATTTTTGGGGAAGAAAATAATAGCCCTCTTAAACAAACTATTCTTTGTCCAGAAAGGATGGAAGAATTTGAACTAAATGATATTCAGAAGAAAATTAACGAGGCAATAAGAAACTTAGACACAGCCAGAGAGAAACAGGAATTGTATTACAACAAGAAAAGAAGAGATTTTAATTTCAAAATAGGTGATAAAGTCCTTAAAAGAAAACATTTGTTGTCTTGCACCCCACTAGATAAAGTGTCCAAATTTTAGCCCAGATTTGAATGCCTGTTAATAATAGAACATATTTGTGGTTTGGTTTTATATTAAAAGGAAGTAAAGAAGGCAATATTACTGCCAATGTGGATCAAGTCAAGAAATACTATGACTGTAACGAGATGCCTAGATATTTTACAGGAAGCATCAAACACAGGTGAAGGGCCCTCAACATTGAGAATGGTTCTACCAGGAACAAAAAGGAAAGAATCCAGAGTGGTGGAGCTGAAAGGAAAGAAACATCGACATGATGAGCCAAAATGTATTAACAAACAAAAACTGGAACCAGCACAAGAGAGGAACAAGTCACTGAGAAAGGAAGGCAGAACAATAACCTATACAACATCTACCAACCTGCGAATGGGGATAACGAGGCAATTAAGACAAAAGTCATGAATCCATCCACCAAGGAAGGAGGGCAAGAACAAGATACCAACGCAAGTTCTACAACAGAAACACCAAATAGTAGCGAAATATTCCAGGAGTAAGAAACTACTGAGAAACCAAGGAGCTCTGACGACTGACCAGGCAAGAGTTCTTCGGCCAGAACAATGAACTTCTTCGGCCACAGCTCACTAGCCTCCAGCATCTCCAGATGTGGTTCAGTGCCAAAAGATGGCAGGGAAAAGAACACATGTAACATGGAAACAGCTAGCCATGGTAGAGAATTAAGAGTTCAGTACATGAGCAAGGTCCCATCTTGGGAAGAATTTCTAAAGAAAAGAATGGCTGAATTCGCCAAACAAAAGATAAGTCAAAATTATTTTATTTAATTAATTAAGCAAGAAGCTTTTCCATTCTTTCGTATTAAGCAAGCAGCTTAAAATTTTGTATGAAGTAAGAAACTTTAGCAAATAATTTTGGCTGATTTAGAACGAAATGTTAACTTTAGTCGTACTCTGTTTTAGGAAATGTTTGATGTTTTCAAGAAACAACTTCGATACTCTAAACTTTAGAAAATCGTTGCATATAATTAAATTGAGTTTGTTTTCAGCTGGAAAAGTAAGAAATTATTTATGTAAAAGTGTTTGAATTGTTACATACTTAGCATAATTTTTGTATACTAGAAAAATATGTTTTTAATGAAAGAGTAGCCTAAGTTAGTTGTAAATTGTACTAAAATAAAGTAAAATTAATTTAGAATGAATGTCAAGTAAATATTAGGCTCTCTAGCCAATATTAATTTATTTTCACTAGCATCAGCACCTCAAGCTGAGAAAGGGTGCTTCTCTCAGGACTAGGTGGTCTAGTTCTAACAGTTAGATGTGGGGTAGTTGGTAGTGTTGTCTGCATTCCACATAAAGCATGCTCGCATATGCAATACACCATCATGGAGAGAAAGGGGGGAGTCTTAAATTATGAAAAAGAGTGAAATGAGCAAATGTACCCCACATAGAAAACGTTTGAACTGTTTAAAATGTTAAAAGTAGTAGCATTGTAAATTATGCAAAAAAAGTTCTACACTACTTTTCTTCCAGATACCTGGAAAGACATAAGATGAGAAAATTTAAAGAAGAATTGCATGGTGTATGTGCCACATTTATCATCTGTAAAATTTAAATTAGTCAAGATGCAGACTGTAGATTGTAAAGGTTGACTCACATTTAGATTCAGAATTCAGGCTTTTAAAGCCTTGTTATGTGATAGTTAAATTCCGGCAAGGAAAGATGCAGCGTTTCCCCTAGTTAAAATTTTTATTCAAATTTTTGTTTTCTTTCCTGAACTCCTCAACTTCCCTTCACATTTCCTTGCCAGGATGTAAATTTAAAGTTAAGTGAAGTGAGTATTTAAACGGGTGAATCTTTGAGTTTATTCAGAGCATGTTTCCGCCAGCCAGTGCACACTTTGTTTCTGATCTTGCTGTTATGGTAATATGCCCCTTGGTCATTTTGAATAATTGTCATGCACTTTAGGTTTGTTGAGTCAACCTAAGATAGCCATAACTTAACATGCTAATCCAGCACTATTCTATTTAGACTTGATATGATTTGTATAATAACGTTATGTTCCAGCACAAGTAGTCAATGTTATTGTAAAGCACGAAGCAAGTGCCTTTCTGTTCATAGTTAGAATTAATAAAGGGTTATTTTCACCCTTCTTCTGTGCTGGTATTACTTAACACCTATGCAAGAATTTGCCAGTTTCATTAGTAGGATGTAGCTTAGTTTATGTGGCCAAAAAAGGCTAGAGCTTATATCTTGATCTTCTTATACATCATTTCTGATTATACCTTTAGTGCAGTGGTTATCGATCTTTTTTGCCCAATGCACCAATTTCACAACTGCTTTTTAGAAGATCATTACCCCTTCCCTTTCAAAATTGAAATATATATATATGTGCATAGTACGAAAAAAAAAAGACAGTTCTATATCTCCCTTTCTACTGGGCCGACTGACAAAATTCAAATTGCATTTTCTATGGCTCGAAAGCGCGACTTAGGATATGTATATTATTTATACATGGCATAGTTCTGATATAGATATTTTGACACAAAATAGGTCTTTTTCTGAAATAACATACCAATTTTTTCCCATATTCAGATTCTATGGCTCAAATTATGCCTAAATTAAAAATATTAAATTTTGTAATATATATTAAAAATAGATATTAAATTTTGTAAAATTTGGGGCAAAATTTAAGAAGAAATTCAAAAATTTAACTTGGCGAATTTTTCTCAGTTTGTGCAAAGAATAATTCGCTTGGCAAACTTCTTAATACATGGCAATCTATTTTCCTATCCCTTCCATTGTACGGGAATGGAAAAAAAGTCACATCGTTCCTATTTTTTACACTGTGCATGAGCGGAAAAAAAGTCACATCATTGATACTTTCAAACAATTTTAGCAATGTGCGTAAGCCACATTAGATGCTTTCATTGCTTTCAACAAATATGCCAAATTTCAAAATGTATTAACATATAAATTCATGTATATCTTCGAAAATTTTGAATAAAAAGCTCTAATTTTTTGCAGGTATACTTAGGAATATATCTACTTTAAGTTGATGGTAAAGATTTTATAGGTTATAATTCAAAATTTTTTCTAAAAATTTATAAAAATTATTTAAAAATACAAATTTTAAAAACAAATCATAAAAAATGGGTAAATTTTATTAAAAGTGAACCTAAATTTCGAACTGTGAACAAAGGAATCAAGTAAGGGTAATTAAAAAAAGAGATACAGTACAAAGTCCGAGATTCAGACTCGTCACTTCAGCGATTCCGGAGATTGAGATTTTTCCAGATATTAGGTCATCAATTTAAATCTCGTAAGATGGCATGTAGAAATTATAAAATTAAAAATATGAAATTGTGATTTATGAGATAATGAAGCATTTATAGTCTAAAGAGTATCAAAACTTACAAAAAAAAGCTTAATAATTTATTTGTTTACTTTATTAAACATTTCTTTGAACTCAAATTGTTTAAGTTGCTTGTTTTTTTTTTTTTTTTTTTTCTTTGTGCTAATACTTCCTCTTCAATTCTATAGACAGACATAATTTCTTGTTCAGTTACAAAGTTCCACTGTTCAAGTTCCGTAGTTGTTGTGCCGAGATTTCAGACTAACTTGATGATCGAAATTTTTTTTTGTTTTCAATAACCTCTCTGTCACTTTCTTCACTATCAGTAGCAGTATTTTCTGGATCTTGAACCATAAACTACAGATTTTGCTGTCCGTTAATTCATTGATGATTGGAGCATTGTCATCACAATGAAAAACTTCTGTTATATCATCTTCATTTATTACCATTTCTCTACATTTCCTTACAAAATCCATTAACTGGAAAATTTCACCTCTAGTTTACGATATCCGAAACCTACAAAATCGTGGTTGTCATCTTCATGATGCTTACCATGAAATATGGTAGCTGCAAGCACATCCTCCCACGAACTTGCGATGCTAAACACAGCAGATTTTGAGGTAAGATATTTCACAAATTCTTGAAGTCTTGCCATTATTCTAGAAATTTAACATGGATTTTTAAAATGCTAATTCATATTTGCATTTCAGCGCACGCATCATTCCGATATCCATAGGCTGAATGATGAACGTACAATTTGGAGGAAAAAATAACAGGATACATTACCTTCCGTTAAAACTTTAAGCAAAATATGAGCCGAACAGTTATCTACAATCAGGACAATTTTTGCGTCATCAGGTAAACCAACTGAATTCAAATTTTGCCAAGCGTCGGGTATAAAATGATTTTCAAACCAACCATACATTAACGCTCGTGTAATCCGTGCACTTTTATTTACATGGTATATAACAGAAAAATATTCATTCCCTTAAATGCTCGAGATCATGTATTTTTTCCGATTACAAAGAGTTTACACTTGTGCGTTCCTGCAGCATTCGCGGATGCTAAAATTGTTAATCTAGTTTTGGAAACCTTGACACCACTCTTTTCTGTAGTAGAGCTAGCCAAGGTATTTCCCAGTATATATTGAAAAAAAAAAAGACGGTTTCATCAAAGCTGTAAATTTGTCCTGGAGTTAGCATTTCACTATTAATGAGTTCAATGAATTCATCAGCAAATAGTTCAGCAGCTTCAGTATCAGCTGAAGTTTTTTCACCTGAAATTTTTAATTGCATTATACCACAACGATTTTAAAATTTGGTTAACCAATCTGTGGAATATGTGCACTCCGTTTTTAAGTTCATTTCTTCAAGAAATATTTTGGCTTGAGCCATTAGCGATGGACCCGTCAATGGCATGCCCTCGCTGTGTCTCTCTCTCACCATTCAATCATCACTTTGTCATGATTGTAACTTTTAGCATAGCAAATAATTTTTCTGTTATTCATTGCAAGTGGAGTGTCGGAATCCTCCCCAAAATCATAAAGTTCCTTTTTCTGTAATGTCACATACAATTAACATTCCAATGCCATACACCTCACATAATTTTGAGATGGATATACCTATATCCATTTTTTGCAGCAATTCTACTTTTTGTTTAATGGACATCGAAACACGCTTTCCCTTTGCAGATCCTGTTGCAGCTCCAGAATTAGAAACTCTTTTCGACGTAATTGAAAGTTCAAACTTTAGTTTTCATAAAATCGCTATTTATAACAGCCTGAAAAATAATAATAATAATAAACTGGATCAAATGAGAAAGTTAAGGAACAGCGCAATCTGCTATATTAACTGAAATCCTTTGGAATCAGTAAAGCATAAGTTTAGCCTAGCTTAACAGCATCCGCTATACATTATTAACTATGTAGCATGAGAGTGGCGACGAAAGACAAAATGTTCTGTTAAATTTTGTCTTTCTTCAATCATGCACTGAGACAACTAAGCCTGAATTGTATTAATTTAGTTATTTATCATACTAACGTCTAATTCTTGCACATGCTTAAGACTTACCTGAGTCCTGAATAAATAAATTCCCACATATACTTAAACTTACTGAGGGGCTGGCACTAGATATTTTGCTGCCTGATACAGTTTCTGCCGGTCCTAAATTCTGCTACCAAGCGTCTTCCTAAGTTCTAAATTTTTGCTGCCCCTTAATTTTGGGTCCCAGTGCTTTCAAATTGTCATGTGTTGATAACGTATGGTGACGAAAGGAAAATATAATAAATAATGATCGGCCAGGTTGGCGTCAGGGATATAAAATAGTAGTTATAAAATTAACGATGTTTCTAGGTAGAAGGTTTTGGTTTGAGATGTATGCCAAGCAGATACGCAGCTCCGGAGCCAAATCCTTGATCACACAAATTTAAGCTGGCTGTTTTTTTCAGCAACGTGGTATTTTATTTAGTGCTGAATTAAGAATCAGGATTCTCGGCATTTTCTTATGGGGAAAAAATCAAATGCGCATGCATAAAGCATAAACAAAATCTTAAAAACATTTTTGTTGGTGGCTTTAAGGTCCGGATTTTAGATCATTGCAGATACTGGACGTCCGGATCTCAGATTTTGTACTGTATTAATAAATACATACCAAATTGAATTAAAATGAAGGCGCTAAAATTTTTAGACCTAATTTTTTAAAAAATACTCGTGCAATTTTTAGAAAACTTGGCAGTTTGGCATAATTTGAGTTGTAGAAATCGAAATATGGAAAAAAATTGGCATGTCATTTCAGAAAATGTTCAATTTTGGGTCAAAATGCCTATATTAAAACAATGTCATGCATAAATCTAATACATGTCCTAAGTCACGCTTTCAAGACATGGAAAACGCAATTTGAATTTTGTCAATTGGCCCAGTAGAACGGGAGATATAGAACTGTCCCCCCTTCTTTTTTTCTTTGTTTTTCATAGTGTACATTTAATTTAAAATTAAACAACAAAGGTGTAGAAAAATACCAAAACTTGAATAAAAATAGTTGAGGCTGATTGCATTCCCTTCTTAAAACTGTGAAATTCCTCCCTGGTTGAGAACTCCTGCTTTATTTTTATCATACATAGCTCAATCATCATCCAAGAATAGTAATATAGCTATAATGCATCCTATAAATGCATAATTTTCTTATTTGAACAGTTAGAATATGAATCTATGGTCGTACCTCGATAGAGGTGAGCTTGCATCATTGGTTTTATGTTTAATATAATGCAAATTTCACAAGTATCCCCATCAACATCTAAAAGATGAGGAGCTTTTCTATGCAGAGCTTCCTTTTCACTCGACTCTTTTTACCTCACATAGTATTGCATGAAGCCATTAAAACATTTATCAAATATTTTTCAAGAAATGCTATGTTTTTCAAATTCTGACACAGCTTCAGAATAAACAGTCTTGTCATTACACAATTTTAGTTTACAAGATTATGAATGTCTGAGCACAATCTTTTCTAGGTGTTCTGAAAAATATTTTACTCAACTTGTCAAAACGCTTTCATTAGCTCTATTCATGCTGTCATCAATATTTTTACAGAGGAAACCTAATACTTTCAAAGTTTTCCATTACTGCTCTTTGATAATTTCGGCAAGTCAACTGCAGCCTATGTATGAACTAATCCTGAACTTTAGTTCATAGGCTGCAGTTATTCTGCTCAGTTGTAATGAACTCAGTGAATTCATGTCATTAGCTAGCCCTTGAGTTAGTCGAATAATGTGAAGAACCAAAAAAAAAAAAATGGAAGATAATCCTCTGCCGTAAAAGACAGTTTATGCATTTTGACTTTGTTTTTCTAAAAGCAACAACAAGAGTTTATTCATTTTGTTGTAATTCCTGGGTATAACACTAGTAGAATTTGCATCTTTTTTATTAACACTCATACTTTCTAATAAATTTCTTGCACAGCATGTTTCAGTAAGGATTTTAATCCTTCACAGCTGCAGCGAATGCAAGTATTTCAATACACACACAAACAAATTCCCCAACATCTGTTTTATTGCACCAGACACTAATTCTTTCACCCCCAACAGTCTTCTTTTCACAAGCATGAATTTATTTTTGATTAAAGCATCCACTTCACTGATATCAGACTATAATAAAAATTTCACTATTGAAATTAAAGAACACATAAAACATTTTACAATAAACAGAGAAAGATTTCTACTTTATGAAACTGTCTTCAGAAATAGAAAAATTAAGAAGCTCATCAGCTAAAATAGGTGGCCATAAAAATGAACTAATGATTCATATCACACGAAAGAAATCTGAACACAAAGCATATTCCAACCACCTCTTTCACTGGACGCAATTAACTCAACCAGACGCACATACATTAGATGATACTGATCTTTTGAGAGCTCTGGATAAGAGATTATAGTTATATGTCCATACGATGCTTCCTTTTGACAATGAATACAACACAGTGTTTCTGGTCTTCAGGCAAAGAGCGCACTGATGTACAGTGGCTACTGTACCAATGTACAGTCACGAAGATACCAAGATCGTATCTTCGTAGCTCAAGCATCATGGTCACTTCTTTACGCTCCTTCTTCCTTTTCCCCATAAGAATCCATGGCTCAGAACAAATCACATTCTGCAAAATTCACAATGCGAGAAATCATCAATCAGTCAAATTTTATTTTTACTGGTTTACTTTAAAACAAAATTTGAGAAAGAAAAATTTCAACTTCGCAAATCCAAAAATTCAGAATTTGACAAAGTAAAAAATCTGGAATTTCAGCTATACACAGACCAAAATGAGCCCTGGGTAAACCTCCCAATCACTATGGATATCATACAAAATATCAAGTCTATCCCAAACCAAAAACCTGTGATAAAATTCAAGCTTTAGAAGAAACTGGCTGAAAGCTCTTGAAAAGAAATTAATTCATTAAAAGGAAGTATCACCTAGAAATTAGTTCACTTATCTGAAGGAAGAAAACCAAGACTGCTTCAAAACGAAGCTGAAAGCAGAATGAAAATCAAAAGATATGAAGCCAGATTAATTGCAAAAAGGTTTAACAGAAGTTTCATCTGACTATGAAGAAACCTTTGCTCTTGTGGTAAAACTCTATGAGTTTTCTTATTTGCGGCTTCTTACAAAAACAAGTCTGTCAGACATATTCATGTCAAAATAGCTTTCCTTCATGGAGAACTTCATGAAGAAATGCACACAACTTAACTTGAAAGGTGCACAAAAGATGGTAATGAAAATAAAATTTTCAAGCGGAAGAAATCAATATATGGACTAAAACAAGCAGCTAGAGCTCGGAATCTGAAAATCGGGAAGAAACTACTAAACCTACCATTTAAATAAAGCAAAGCACACCCATGCTTTTTTTTTTTTTTTCAAAAACAGCAATGGAAAACTCATGTATATAATCTTACATATAGATGATACACTTAAAGAAAGCAAAAAACGATGTAACAAAAACTGTCTACAACTAAAAGAGAGTTGGAAATCAAAAACCCAGAAGTCATCTACTACCTTGTACTAATACTATAAGTTCATACGTAGGTTGATCCAAAAAAAAGTTTACAAGCAGAAGCATTTGAAACGTAATAATTGTGGAGCGAATATTTCCACCCAGGGTGGTTGACAGATGGTGCTAGTTGTCCTACAGCGGTTCTACGAGTAAGTAGCATCAGTACGCAGACACTTAAGAGTGACAGTAATGGCACGAAGTCTAGAAAAGTGGTCTCGCATAGAGGTGCGAGCCGTAATTCGATTCTTATGGGCTAAGAATGTGGCCCCATCCGAAATTCACAGACAAATCATTGAGGTATACGGGGACAAAGCAATGAGTAGATAACAGGTAGTGAAATGGTGTCATTCTTATCAAGTGGGCAGGGAGCATGTGGAAAACCGCAATATGGAAGCGATCGGCCGTCCAAGTTCTTCAAGGACGGATATCAACACAGCATGTGTTGAAGAAATCATCCAAAGGGATCGACGAGTAACCGTGCGTGAGATTACCTCAGAGTTGGACCTGAGTTATGGTAATGTTCAGCGTATCGTAACCGATGAGTTGCGATATTCCAAAGTTTCTGCCCGCGGAACGTAAGGCCACTCGAATGATGTGCAGCCTCACATTTCTTCAGCGATACCATTCAGATGCTTGATGTGCAGCCTCACATTTCTTCAGCGATACCATTCAGATGGCCAACACTTCATTGATCGCATCATTACCAGTGATGAAACATGGCTTCATCACTTCACCCCCACATCCAAAAGAGCCACGATGGAGTGGAAACACGCTGGATCACCGACGAGGAAGAAGTTTAAGGTCACACCCTCTGCCGGTAAAGTGATGGCAACCGTTTTCTGGGATACGGACTGGTGTTATCCTAATCGAGTATTTGGAGCGTGACCATACCATTAAGGCCGATCGTTATTGTGCCACCATAACGAAATTGCGTAAAGCCATCCGACGCAAACGGCCTGGATTACTGAGCAAAGGCGTCATTCTTCTGCATGACAAAGCCAGGCCCCATACAGCTCACCAGACTCAGGAATTGCTGCAAAGGTTCAAGTGGGAGGTCTGGAATCACCCCCCCATACAGTCCCGATTTGGCTTTAAGTGACTATTTCATTTTTCCGGCATTGAAGCGATACTTATCCGGAACACGGTTCACCTCAGACGATCAGTGAAAACAGCTGCCGAGAAATGCCTCAATGAGCAGGGCCCTGATTACTACCAAGACGGGATAAACAAGTGGGTCGAACGTTCTGACAAATGCCTAAACAATTTTGGCAACTATGTGGAAAAGTGAAGGCCAGATTTGTCTCTTGATTCCCATTTGTATCTTGTTTCTATTGTTAAAAAATACTTTTTCATTTGCCTTGTAAACTTTTTTTTGGATCACCCCTCATAAATATCCAAAGATCTAAAAATGAAAACTTTGCCATAAGCCAAATGAATAAAATCAATGAAATAATTCAAAGATTCAAACTTCAAGATGAAAAGCCAGCCAACATATACTCCAATGAAAACAAACTACTGCAAACTGGAAAATGAAGATAATCATCCAGGAAATAACACAAAATATAGACAGTAAGGACATTACCATACAATGCAAAAATAAGTTGATCCAATCTAGAATGTACTATCAATCTACTGAATCCGATACTTGCATACAACTAAAGATTTGAAGTTGGTCTTAAACAAAATCGAAGAACCTGTACAAATTGCATATTCATGTGGAAAAGAGGGAAGTGACAAAATAGCTAGAAAATCCATTAGTGGTTACATATTTAAACTAAGAAACAACTACATTTCATGGAGCAGCAAAAGGCAAAACTGCACTGCATTATCTTCAACTGAAGCAGAGTCTATTGCAGCAGCTAATACAGCTAAAAAAGTACAATGGCAGTTAAATTTACATGAAAATCTGCTCACCAAACTGCTAGGAAAACCTATGCTTAAGAAACATTGAGAACTGCTGCAGATGGTGAACCTGCCCATCAAGTAGGGATATTGGTATATAGTGATTGACATCATTAATTACCAACAGGGTAATAAACATTCTATTCTAGGTGTGATCCAATAATGAGCTGAAAGACACACTTCACTTCTTCACACTGATGTGAAAGGACAGCATAAAACGAACTCTGGCATAATGACAATATAAAACTCTTTGTTGAAAATCAAATATTTTGTGAAACTTTTAACAATTCATATTCTGCATTTAACGTGTTCATATATTAAATAAATGTGTTTAATTTAACATCCCATATGCAACCTCTTTCACATTGCTTAAAAGACTATGATGATGCATGGTACTAACAAGGTTAGACAATTGTTTCTTTTCCTCACTTCATTAATTTGCTGTATAAATATTTACAACACTAGCAACATCAACCAAAGTACTGAGGGATTTGCACAATACTGAGATATCAAAAATTTTAAATTTAGCTCACATTGTATGTGAGCAAGTTCAGTGAATAACATTCAGAGAAAAACTATTGTAAGTTGAAATATGATTATGACATGCAAGACACATTTTTCTATGAATAAATTAACAAGCAAACAGAAAGAACAAAGAGCTCACAAATTAAGAGACAAATTTAACAAAGGACTCACACAAGCCCCCATAACTCATCACTAGAATTTTAGTATATGCCATTTTAATTTCTGTGGTATGGTCCTGTGACATAGCTGGTTTTTTTCAATACATAACATTCTTTAATGTCCTCTAGAGGTAAAAGTCTAAAGGTGTTAAAATCAGATAAATGTGATTGTAATTCAAATATGCTTCTTAATCCAATCCAGTGCCTTTATTAATTCCCATTCAGGTAAGTTTGCAAGTCTTAATAATGTGACTTCAAGAGCTTCCATTTTAAGACAATCAGTTGTAAACTAGAATTAAACAACTGTTGCTTTCATATCTTTGTGATGCTAACATACAATCCAGTTTCAAAAATTTACTACAGGTCGCTTGTAGAAGATGTCAGTATTAATTTGCAAACTGCATATGGAAACATTTTTTTACATGACACTTTGCAATATCTTTTAAATATTTTATTTAAAACACTTGCCATTTTTTTAAAAAACAAACATTTAATCTAAACTCATTTCATGTTTTGTAAAAACAAACATTTAATATAAACTAATTTTAAAGACTTGCACATATTTCAGTAGTTACTGCAGATATGAAGCAAAGATTCGAAATTATGCTAATATGTTCATAACTTTGGCTTGTATACTGAAACTCCTTTTACCCATTATACACACCGAGAGAGAGAGAAAATTTTTACTCAAATTTCATAAAAATATGGATTAATGAAAACAAAGAAAGGAAAATATGTAGCTACAAATTTAGAAGTTCACCAAGTGAATTATTCTTGGTGCAAACTGAAAAAAAAAAAAATGAGCCAAGGTAAATTTTTGAATTTCTCCGTAAATTTCTCACCAAATATTACAAAATTTAATGTTATTTCAGAAAAATTCCAATTTTGTGTCCAAATACCTATGTTAGAACAATGCCATATATAAATCTGATATATATCCTAGGTCACGCTTTCGAGACATGGGAAAAGTAATTAGAATTTCGTCAACCGACCCAGTAGAACGGGAGATATAAAACTGTCACCCCCCCTTTTTTTTTGCAGCGTACACATCAAAATATGTAATGCTCACTTTATTAATTCCATCCTGGAACAAGGCATGAACTTTTGTTTAATTTTAATAGCATCTGAATTACCATTTTTAATTCTCCTGAAAATGACATACTTATGAATAATTCATATACTACCCTTCTATTTGTTTTGATGGTTTGCATATTAACTTAAGCCTAAACATACTTAACATTAAAATTATAATCTCACTAGTAATTAATTTATTATTAATTATACAAATACAATTAATGTACCATATACTTAAGCTTATCCAAGAAGTACTATATACTGTTCCATCTAAGCAATATTCTGTATATATAATTACCTTCCTACCAAATGAGAAATCTGCAAAATCATAGATTCAAGAAAAACACGTTTCTCAAAGCCATGGTTCTGGCATGGGGGGATACGATTTTCTATGCAATAATTTCATATAGTCATTTCACACAATGTGTACATCTTTCTTTTAATGTAACATAAAAAATGAAAAATGATGCAGGAAATAGATGAAAATTAAAGCAACAAAAACTGCAGATTCAAGATTTTGGAATGCAGCTGACTGTCATTCATGATACTCTCATTAAATTTGTTTCATTTTCTCTTAATATAAGTTGCTAAAGGAAGATAAATCAGAAGATTAACATTGAAAGAGAGAGAAAACAGCTCCTAAAGTAACATACTACAAGAAAAAACTATTACAAACCTAAACTTTGCATATAAGCTGAGAAAAATTTTTTTATTTAATTTTCTTTGAGAAGAGCACAATATTTTTTTGATTTAACTGTCAAATTAGACAGTATAACACAGCAATACAAAAAAAAATGCATTAGTTATCAAATTTTATAATTACATTTTTATTACCAAAAAAAATATTTCAAGTCAAATTAAAAAAATATAAGGTTTAAACATAAAAGGAGCTACAGAATAAACACTCATTAATACACAGCTTAGGATATAGCTGATATCTTTTAAGAAAGTCATTTAATGAGCCATATATGATGATTCTAAATGAGCATACCTTAATTTAATATTCCATTAATGCTATGCAAACAAAATGTGTACTCTTTTGTTTAAACTTTTAAACTAATTTTTGAAATTTTCTGCAAGGCATAAAAATCCAAAACTAAAGATTTCTAACTAAGATTTAAACTAAGAAACTAAGATTTAACTAAAGATTTTCCCAAACTAAAGGAAATAAATAATTTTACAGCAAAAAAATTCTCTAAAGAAAAGTAACTCACGGATGAATCACTCTGAAGTAATTCGGAATGACGTAAACTTGGAGAGATTGATCTTTTTTCAACTTCATGATGCTCAAACAGATAATAATCTTTTAATGATCCAATCTAGAAAGGACAAAAAAAATATATACACTTTTATTATTGTTTTTTTTTTTTTTTTTTTTTTTTTTTTTTTTTTTTTTTTTTTTTTTTTTTTTTGAACTATAGGACTGGAAAACAACATGCAGATGGTTAGTTTTTCCAGGCTCAAGGTTTACAGAATCATAAAAAAAAATAAATAAAATACAATACAGTTAAACCTTGGTTCCCGAATGCTTCCAATCGCAAACAAATTTTTCAAATGAAAAATGTCTTGGATAATGAGCAATACCTCAGGATACGAACAAGTAAGCCAGCAATAAATGATACTTCAAAATGCAGTAAATGGCAGAAATATTTTCAGAAGGAGAAGATGGAAGGGAAAATGTTCCTAGTTATTTGATACATGAAATTAGTACAAAGCAGGTTAAGGTGCAAAAAATTCATAGAATATTATCACCTTCATAAAGCAGAATTAAGCCATAAGGTACATATTTTTAATGGCAATGCTTTGTATTGCTTTAAGAACTTTAAAATGCAGATAGAAACAAATCACAGTGGATCGATTTTTAATGGGACCAAGGCTCAGCAACTCTCAAGGATTTCCCTTTCAATTAATAAAATTTTGCACGTTTGGCTTCTTCACCATTTTCTACTTACACGATCAACTTTCTTTCGTAGAGATATGAAAATATTTAATTAAAGTTTTCCTATTTTTTATACATTTAAGTTTATGTTAAATATTGTGTATATGTTAAACTTCCTATGTGTTAATTTAGACATTCTAGTAGTTTTGCATTACAAACTTATATATATACTCTTTTCTAAGCAATTATTTCGGAACAGATTAATTCATTTTACATTAATTCCTGATGGGACAATTGTTTCAGTTTATGAATATTTCAGATAACAAACTAACTTCAGGAGCAAATTAAGTTCATGAACCAAGATTTCACTGTACATAAAGTTCCAATTAGTCAAAAAACAAAATTTTTTAAACACTTTCTATATATATTTTATTCAACAATATGATATATGTACAGCTGATTCCAGTTACCTGAAATCATAACCTGTTTGAACTTTCCTCCTCTAATTATCCAAGACTTGATCAAAGATTCAAGAAAAAATGTCAAGTTTACAACGATGTAAACTATTTATTCAAATGCACGATACAAAAAACTATGACTTATCAATTTAATATTAAATTACTTTTGATGTTGAAATGTCTCAGCCATTTTTTGAGTTTGTCCAAATATACATTTTTGCCCCTGTACACATGAATTTAAAAAAATAAATAAATAAAATGAAGCAAAAAAAAATTAATTAATCAAAAATAGATTAACTGGGAAAGATATATCGATTTTAAATTTTTAATTCTGACATTCAATTTGACATACTCAAGTTCTACTTTATACAATACTTAAAACCCTCTTATAAGCTCCTAAGCTTCTCACACAGTAGTTACATAAAGGCACCTCAATGTAATTCTCTATAATGGCCCAACACATCGCACTTTATTTATATTGTTCTACCTAGGTAATCCAAATTTCATACTGCTAAAACTTTTAATTTTAGCAGGATATATTTTAGGAAATTTCTCAGCAATGTCTGTTACGCAAAGTTAACTAATATGAATTCATTTACAACTAGAACTTGCATTCAGTTCTTGCATATTAACCTTCAACTGCTGTGAGTAGCTTGACAGAACGCTGAGGATTTTCCACCCATCGTTTCCAGCACTAAAAATGGAGAATGGTCCCTGTCCTTCCTCCGACATTCCAAAACCAGTCCCACAAGGTCACATATCCAGTTTCACACTTCTAGCTTTATTATAGTTTCAGTTACCATGTTTTTTTACTTTTTAAGTTGTCTGGGAGACTGCTCACATTAGATGCATATCAGTTTTAGTAGACGATAGGCATTATTTATTGGATGCTTCTTTTTCGTAAAAGTGATTAACATGGCTTCAAATTTTACATGAAAACATCCTGTATATCTCATTCAAAAAGAAATTGAATATCTTGTCAACAATTTTTTTGATGTTGAATACTTCGATTCTGAAGAATCACAGCAAAAGCAAAAGTGAACCTAAGCTTTCTGCTGATGAACATAATAATTTTTCTAATGACTGTGAACAAAATGATACTTTTCTGGAAAAAAGCACTTCAAATGGTGCAAAAAAGAACCAGTTGGGTGGTATGAACACCAAGGCATAATTCAGCTCCCTGGTCTGAAACATCCTACAAAAATAGCCCGAAGATATTTGGAATTTATGTTCATAGATATTGTTCCACTCATATCCTGATGCTACAAAACTGAAAAGAAAAAATTTTATGCTTATATTAGCTAATCACCTTATTCAATCGTATCTAAAAGTTAGGATAGCTTCCATTTTTTTGCCAAGGGAACTGATGATAACAATTAGAAGAATCCTTGGACAAAATGAAATTAACTGCTTCCTGACAAGGTTTCTTTAAAAAAATTGCAAAAAATCATCACATTTTTTTATTTTATTATTAAATACAATGAAACAAAATAAAATATGTAGGTTTTAAGTCGAATTTTTTATTTTTACAGGAGTAAAAGCATTTAGTTTTAATATTAGTTTACTATCGCGAGTTATCTCAGGTAAATGAAAAAAAGTTAAATATTAGTCTTTGTATGATAATTTTTAAAACAAGGGACAACACAAAGTGATACCTGACATTCTGTACATTGGTCTCTTTTCTTACTGGCTTACCTATGGAATCTCTTTTACGCGAGCACAGAGTACACTGTCTCGTTGGATTTGATTTTCTTTCAGTAGCAAAAATAACATCTGGAAAATGCCTTGAGGTTGTCTTCATAATCACTATCTGAAAAATCATCATTTTTGCTATCTTGCATCATCGCCATTATTTTATTTTTTTTCAACACGACTATCCTTCTTTACACATTAGTAATCCACAAGCTGATGTTATACTATACAATAGGGAAAACACGTGACCAGTCCTGCCAAAAGAACCGTGAAACCAACAAAACTTGGGAAACTGCCAATCAAAGCTGAATATTTCCTTTCATTTCCTCCAGGCCTAGTAAAACAGTGATAAAACAAATCATACTGACAAATTCTGCTTTGCCGGGATAATAACTAACTGCTATGCATACGAACCCAAGATAACTTGGAATAATCAGGCAAGCGGTTTAAAAAAAAAAAAAGAAAAACATGTAGTCTGTGCCCCCTTGTAAAAAGAGAAAAACAGCATATAAATGCTTGGAATGCAAGGAACCAGTGTGTCTTCAGTGCTCTCAAAAAATGTCTTTTGACTCTGTATCATCTTATGACTCATCCTTGTGAACAAAGGTATACTAATCTATTTATCATTAAATTCATTGGTGTAGAATTATGGTTTAATTGACAGTAACTCTTAACAAAGTCACATATTTTCATGCATGCTTAATAAAATCTTAGTTTCTTAAAATGAAGAAAATAGTAATTTTTTATATGAATTTAATAGCGTAAAATTAAATGATTTATGCTTAAAATATATTGATTTAAATGAATTAGAATTCCATAAATGCGCGTAAAGTATCTATAACATTCCTTAAAAAGGCATAAAAGTATGTATTTTTACGTGTTTCTTAAAAGCAGTCTGTAAGACCGCTCACAGTAATTATGGCGAAAAAATTGCCACAGCAGTTAAATGCTAAAATTTTGTACTCTAGCCCTGAAAACATAAGCACTCACACATTTTGCAAATAGTAACAAAACAAACTTAAGTAAGTTTTTTAAATGTCAGGTCACAAAATTGGCTAATCTTCCATTTGGGATCAACAGGTGAGATATTTGCTTTTCAAGGTATCCAGACACTAAGAATTACAATATATCTCAACATCTTTATAGGTGCTTAATATGCATGTCAAATGTTATTTTAACATCACAGATATAATGCTAGCACAATTGCTTATATAAATTATTTTTAAAATTTATTTTTTGATTATATCTTCAATTCACACATTTCGCATTACCTAATGAATGGTTTATCAAATTAACATTACATTGGTTATGTCTTTCGCGCGAAGCACAGTTTATATTTTAACACTCTGAAGTTTATCAAATCAATAATCATCATGATCCTGTGCTTGTCCATTAAAACCATAACTGCATTTTTGGCACCATAACTTCTTTCTTTCCACACACCCTGGGAAACGGAATAACCAAGAACAGAAAAAAAAAAAAAATGTTCTCTAATTTAACAACAAAATCCTTAAAAAACCCACTCTGAGAGAAGAACACAGCCTAGTTTATTATTATTATGACTAAGCTTTCATCTATTTCCATAATTTTGTTTCATCGTTCAATAGTAATGCTACGACAAGATAACAAGGAAATGGCACATATATTTCTACTACACTGAAGAGCCAAAACATTATGGCCACCTACTCAATAATGTGCTTCACAATCTTTGGCCTGCAAAAGAGCTGCAGTTTGCTTTGGCATGAATGGCACAAGTTCTTTGTAGATGGCTGGAGACAGGTTGTACCAAACGTCTAAGCAACAGTCACGCAGAGTCAAGACATTCCAACATGGTGGTGTTTGAGCTCTGAGCTGCCATTCCATGTCATCCCATCCCAAATGTGCTCTGTCCGGTTAAGATCCAGCAAATTAGGTGGCCAGGATATTAATTGGAATTCATTCTTATGTTTCTCAAACCACTCCAATACAACTCGAGCCTTGTGACATGGGGCGTTGTCCTGCTGGAAGATTCCATTTGCAGCTGGGAAGACAGACGTAAGGGTACCACTAATCCACAATTATGTGCAGACAGTCTGCAACTCTCATGGTCTGTTTCAGCACAACTAAGGGTCCTAGAGCTCCCCATGAGAATGTTCCCCCAAAGCATAATACCCCCACCACCAGCTTGTGCATGACCTGCTGTACAAGAAGGAGCAACTTCCACCATGGAAGACAGCATGCCCCGACTCGAGCATTGACATGATGAATGAGAAATTGTGATTATCCGACCAGGCAACTGTCTTCAACTTATCCATGGTCCAGTCTGGGCCCACTGTAGGCACAGTTGACAATGATGTTTCTTCAACAGAGGTACACAAGTGGAACATCTGCTGTGCAGTCCCATATCCAACAGTGTCCGCTGTGTGTTCTGAAACACTTGCACTTATATCTGCATTGTATTAGGCTGTCAAACTGAGCCACTGTCCGGTGCCAATTTTGCTGTACTGAGCAGGACAGTCTCCGATGTCCTTTTTCTTTCATAATGTGTGAACATCCAGCACCTTGACATCTGCTGCTGGTTTCACCATGATTTATTCACTTTGCATAAATACTAATAATGGCAGAACATGAATAACTTACCAGTCGTGCAGTTTTGGAGATATTCATTCCAATCTTTCGGGCCATTACAATCTGCCCTCTATCAAATTCACTTAGATCAGCAGTTTTTCCCATCACTTGAAAAAATAAGTGCAAAAATGATTCCTTACCTTCTCCACCAGCAGTTAAATATCATTTCTAGTTCATCACATGCCCTCCATGTCATCCAAACGAGTTTATTGAAAAATGTGGAGATGGTCATAATGTTTTGGCTCATCAGTGTATAATTATTCAGACCAACTGTTGTGTTGTGATGCCTTTGAAATAAGCTTCGATTTGCAAAACTCAACATGTGTTAACTCTCGACACCATAAGTAACAATCATATGGCAATAATGAAAGGTATGTGTAAGACACCATAAGTAACTGGATCATATGACAATGATGAAAGGTATGTGTAATATAACAAGCCAAGTTTGTAATCAGAACACATGAAATTTGCCGATAAGCTGCATAGCCATTTTGGCTTTGAGTCTTTTAATTTCATCTCAAACACAATCCTTTGTGAACAACAACTCTTCTTTGAAGAAAAAAAGAAGCAGGATAACTGTCAGTTCACATTTTGGCAAATCCGAAGTTTCAAAATCCAGCAAGAGTTATGGCCATAAAGGCAATTATTGACAGGAAAAAAGAATCTAATGTCAAGGAACTAAGCCAATAAGAAAAAAAAAAAAAAAAGGCATATGGTATAGCTTTGATAGAAAAATATCACTTTATTGCATGCAATATCCTACTGCACTGCTGTTTCAAAATGTCACATTTATCCCTCAGTTGCTTGTTTGTAGGAAGGAAATGCATTAGTCGAACATCAGAGGATACCGGCACTACGGAGGATATTTTTCACTCTTATTTTTGTGAATTTATGTGGCAACGACAGTACACAGATTCTAGTTCAGGTAATTTTAGGAAGTTTTTGGATGCTGTTAAAGAATTTTGTTTGACTGAAGACATGGAAATTTCTAAATAAGGTAAGTGGATATTTCCTTTGCATAGTGCTAAGATGAATTTCTTTTTTTATGTTATTTCATTGGTTGATTTAAAATGTAGATTATTGAGCGTTTTTTTTTTTTTTTGTTTGTTTGTTTTTTGTTTGGCTCTAGTGTAGAATTGTTTTTAAGTGACTTTTTAAGGGAAAATATATCGATGTGCACATGGACAAAGTCAAGGGAGTGCACAATGGCAAGTCTGCTGATTTTTTCTTAATGCTGATGTTTTCTTAAGTGAAAATAGGTAAATGTGTACATGAACACGGAGTTTGTTAAATTTAGGTTGTCCAATTCTTTGACTTGTTATTTTGGCTTTGTGTAGCGGCAATTTTTGGCACAAAAATCAGCACAACACAAAGCCAAAATAAGTCAAAGAATTGCACAAACTCAGTGTGCATGTACCAAAAAAAATTGCCAATTTTTGCCAAGGGGCACACATAAATATATTTTTACCTTTTAAACATTTTAGTTTGAATATTTAACAAATATTATTCACACTTTTAAGTAAATAAGAAATAAATGACATTAAGCTTCATAAAACACACATTTACTTCTTCCCCCCCCCCC
>KK117127.1:293943-334494 GCA_000611955.2 Stegodyphus mimosarum | reverse complement strand
GAATCACAGGACTACCGCCACACCCCTGATAGGAGAAGCTGTCATTGCATTCTCACCCGCCAGTGAGATTTAAGAGACACTGAGTCTCGATGTTTTCTTATTTTATTGTATTTTAACTTAAGGCATGCACCTTTATGGTGGACCAATTTGATAAGACCTTATGTGTGAGGCCTCTAGTGGGATTCCGGGGTAACCTCTGGTAAGAGCGGAATCAATTGCCGCTGTAAACGATGATATGCAACCAAAGTATCAAGTACAAGCTGATACCGGTTCGACGTCGGCCGATTAGCTCATGCACAGTAGGAATGATAAATGTGACTAGTTGCGGCGCAGAGACACTTTTGTGACATCTGCGCCTTCCGACCAGTCGTGCAGAAATGTTTGTTTACATTTGTGTTGATATGGAAGGATGATTTCGTTTTCCATGTGGAACTAGAATGACAAGAAAAGTGTTATTTTTTCATTTATTTAATGAATAATTGCTCTCATTCTTTGATAGGTATCTAAAACTTTATACAAATAAAGATCTATAGATATATTTGAATATTATTCCAGTTTTAAATTTCTAATAATTGGTCATTTTATAGGAGATACGGAATTTGCACGAATAATAAGAATTTCTTGAAATTCTAATCAACATTTTCACATGAAGAGCAAGCGTGAATGCAAGCAGAAAAATCACATTTTTATGAAACTTAATTGAAAAATAAAATAATCTGAAAACCTTGTTAAACTATTCTATCATGCGTAACTAAACATTTGTATAAAATTGCGTACGGAAGCATTATACACCGTCCTCTAAAAGTTAAGGAACAGCATGTTTTCAAAGCTCACACAGATTCATATGCATGACAGTAACAAAGTTTAAGAAAATATATGTAAAAATAATAGCTACCACTTTTATTTTATAGAAATAAATACTTATATAGTAAATGGAGAAAAAATGCAAAAATTGTAATTTTTGTTCACAAGTGTTTACCTTCAGTTGTTATTACAGTTTCGTGGACAATTGATAGACCGAGTCTATCAATGTCCAGGAGACTTCGTTTGCCTGAATTGCTGAAGTGGCAGGCGATCGGATGGATGGAGATGGGGATGTCACAAGCTGACGCTGCTAGACGTCTCAATGTCTCTCGTAGTTAGGTCCACTGTCTATGGAATCAGTTTTAATCCGATGATTATGTGTCTGGAAGACATGTTCCAGGCAGACCTAGGGTTACAACACCTGCGGGAGACCATTATTTAGCTCCTTCGGCCAGAAAGTGAAATAATATTGCTGTGCCTCAGCTCATGGCAGATCATTTGGTGGCAACAGGAATAAGAATCTCAGATACTACAGTGCGCAGACGCCTGCACAATACAGGTCTGTATGCAAGACTACCGGTTGTTTGTGTCCTCTTGACCCGAGAACGCAAAGGTACCCGTTTATGTTGGACAAGAGAACACGTCTCCTGGATCAGCCAACAATGGGCATCTGTTCTCTTCACGGATGAGTCCAGGTTCCCACTGGACAGTGACTCAGTTTTTCGGCTGATCTGGAGGGAACAACGCACCAGACAATCAATCCTCCCATTGTGGAAACACACAGTTACAGAGGTAGTGGAATAATTGTTTGGACTGGGATCTCTTTCGGTAGTCACACTGACCTGCATGTGTTCCGTGGAGGGACGTTGCCAGTGTGAGATCCAGACGAGATCCTTAATCAATATGTCCGACCTTATGCCGCTGCTAATGGATGGCAATGCGCGACCGCACTGAGCTCAGGTTGCTGAAGAATATCTTGAAGGTCACGGTACGGAGAGGATGGAATGACCAGCTCAATCCTCAGACCTGAATCTGTTACAGCAACTTTGGGTCTACCTTGGAACACAGGTTTCTGCTTTAAATCCTTCTCCAAGGTCGTTAGATGAGCTTGAAGAATGATTATTCCGTGTCTGGTTGTTGCTTCGCATTTCATCGACCGACAATTTAATTGACAGCATAGAACGTCCCTGCCGCCAATATATTATAGCTAGGGGTGGACACATTCCTTATTAGAAACCCATTTTCTTTAATGTAATCACCCCAGTTTTCCTAAAAAACTGTAATATATTCTTTCTGCAAGCTGGATTTCTTTGCCAAGAGTGCAATTTTTTCTTGTAATTCACATTTGTGTCGAACTTTAGAAACATTCTATGTCGCATTCATTAAAGAACTGTTTAGTGAACATGTCCTGTAAATTTCTTGTTTCTATGTTGCTTCATGCTCTAATTAGACACAAAAAAACATGTTGTGCCTTAACTTTTGGAGGGCAGTGTATGTATAGAGAGGGAG
Organism: Stegodyphus mimosarum; assembly: GCA_000611955.2. NCBI lineage: Eukaryota > Metazoa > Arthropoda > Arachnida > Araneae > Eresidae > Stegodyphus > Stegodyphus mimosarum. The sequence continues at coordinate 332,181 of KK117127.1, read as the reverse complement.
TTCAGGGGATTTAATATTATAAGGAGTTTGCTGAAAAGCAAAGCAAATAAACCAACTTGTTCTTTAAATAACAAAAGCTTAGAATTATTTCTTATCATAATTTTAATTCTACAGAAAAATTTTATATGGGTTTTGTTTTAAAATTATCAGAAGAAATCACATTTTAATATAAGAGGGTGAAACTTTTGACGTTTTTATTTATCATTGGAACTCTGATGATTTAGAAAAAATATAACCAATATTAAAAAAGGAGGGAAAATATTACAAAATAATAGGAAAAATAATTCTTAGCTATTTGTTTAAAAATATATTTGACTGTCTACACACTGTGAATATAGACAATAATTGCTTATAAATGACTCACGCAGTATTTATTTTATTACCATATCCTGCCCCACAAGTTAAAACGTAAGATTTTGTACAGCAACAAAGAAAGTCAGTTTTTCCACCAAAACTATTTCTGATATTTACTATTTCTGATCAATCTCGGTAACAATTTCTGAATTTTACGACTTTGTTTCATACTTCATTTATATTCGTATACTTTCCTATTAGAAATTAGGAAACGAGAACAGAATTTTATAAAATATAATAAATGCGAACTAGTTTTGGACGGCTGGAGGTTGGAATGCGAATTTTGATAATCTTCTTTCATTAATAAATTAACAATAATGAATAATTTGATGAAATAATAATAATAAATTCATTACTAATATTCATTACTATTAGCGGATTGGAATAAAATTCATTAGTGTTTGATTTTGAGATAAACTTATAGTAATAATAAAGCTTTAAGTCTGTTTTTTCTCATAATTTTGTTATTATAATATTAAAAAGGAAGTCAGAGATATATTGGTGGTGTTTGATTATTCAGCTTTCACAAATATCACACTGGACTATCAAACAAGGAGCTTAAAAATCTTTAGAGAGAATTTTCTTTGTAAAATTGGTTTTCTTTACGTTAGCAGGGAAAAGACCTTGGACATATATACGCAATCCATTTTATATCTGCAGTGTAAAGTCAAATATTATAAGACAATTTCTTAAATCTTTGCAATTTCGGGGTGCCGTAGAGAGATAGAGAGATCATTCTTGAGCTTTATTTTAATATTTGCAACATAGAACTTTAATCTATGATTTAAAATTTTAGAAAATATAAATTCATCAAAAATTCTTTTCAAAACAGATTTAAGCGTTTATTAAGAAGAATTATATGTCAATTTTCTTTCATAGGTAGATTTCGTCTAAAACCATCGTTATATCCAAAGGTTGAATTTTGCTTGATTTTAAATGAGGTGGATGTTCTGCATAAAAAAAATTCTCTAATTTATTTTAAAAAGAGTAATCTTTCAGATTCTCTACAGAATAAGGGCATACTGGATGTTCACAATTACAGTATAGTAAATCTGCTTCTTGTATTTCTTCTAGTGATCAAAACGATTACCCTGGAATATTTTCAAACCAAAATTAAGAAAACTGTTTATGACAAATTTTTTTATAAAGTATCTCTCAGGTATTTTTTTATTTAAAGTATGAAATTTTGTCTTTGAAAAATAAAAACATCATGAACGGAACAAATAAATTCATGAAAAATAAATTCGAAGTTCTTCGTAATATGAAATATTGGAGAAAGTAAAATACAGTTTATGTATTTACAAATAACCGTCTTAAATGCCTAATTCATGTCCGTCCATTGATAAATATAGGATTAATAATTTTCTTAATTAATATTTTACGGGCCCTTCAATGAGAGATCGATAAAGTGGCTGAACATTGCTACCTTGCTCGGATTCGAATCCCAGCGAACGGCTCGGATTCATGGGCGTTTTCGTGATTTTCGCAATGTATAATGTAGAAAACCCAGCTTCCCCACAACGCTGTTTAATATGTAAGTTACACACTTTTTTTTATAAAACTTTCAGTACTTTTTTCTACAGATGACAAAAGCCGTCTTAATTCAGAAAAACTGTAATTATTTCAGCATGTTACACAGATCAGTACAGTATGTGAGCATATCAAACATTATTTAAAAATTAATCCTTTCGAGTTTGTTGCATATTTCTTGTTAGTAGCTTCTCAACCGTTGTCTCCAAAACACGACATTGCTTCCTACTTTCTGTATTTCTACCTTTAAGTTCGAGCGTTTTCCCCCAAATTTTTAATGTTTGTCGAGACTGTGCTGCTGTTGGTACAGGATCTGGATTTTCAACTTCGGATTCACTTTCATTTTCACTAATACCCTTGTTTTCTCTAATAACTTCGATGATCTCTGCATCATTCTTTTCGTAGCAAGTCTGGATATTTTCATCGATTCCCAAATATTCTAGGAAAGTCTTATCATGCATTTCTTCATCATCCCCCTTGTCTTTTGGCACACCTTGAGAGTTTACAGAAATTTGCTTTGTATGGAAGCCGGCTTTTTTTTTTAAACAATTCGAAGTCGTTTGCGAAGGTACTTCATCCCACGCATTTAAAATGAGATGTATGGCATTTAAGCGAGAAATAGACTTAACAATTTCCTTAGAAGAACAAACAGCGTCAATGGTATCAATTTCATTAATAACATTTTGAACCATTTCCTTCCTGTAATGACTCTTGAATGCTTTTATAACATCCTGAACTTCCTTTGTTTGAATAACTAATTATTCTAAATTTTGTTATCTTTTCTGAACTCCGCAACTTCCCTTCGCATTGCAAATTAAGTTAAAATGAAAAGGAGTATTTAAACGGGTGAAAAGGGAAAGTTTGTTAGAACGTGATTTCGCTAGTCAGCGTACATTGCTATTCTTTCCTTCCTGCTGTTACTCCGAGTTGCTGTTACGCTTTCTGGAAATTTAGTTAAAGTCTATCGCGGGTGTAGGTTGCTGAATCAGCATGTTAGTCTTAAGTAGCCTAGCACTACTCTTTACCATTTAAATTTATTGTTAAATTACTCTTAAATTCCCACCGCAAGCAGTCGGTGTTATTGTAAGCACGAAGTATGTGCATTTTTGTTAAGAGTTTAATGAATAATAAAGAGTTTGTTTGATTCTTCTTCTGTGCTGATATTATTCACGTCTGTGCGAGAAGTCGCCAGGTTTCCTAATAAGATCGCACTAACTGTATGATAGCATAGAAGGTTAGACCTCACAATTTAATGGCTGAAGAATGGAAGTTGTATTAGGAGGAAGAAAAACCAATTTTATATTCTTCATCAAGGGATCAGTTGTCTAAGAAGAACGCCATTTTCTCTTGCTGAAGTGCTTTATCCCACTTCGTACGAAAATCTCTAAAAATATTGCTTGTCTTTCGAGCGTTTTTATTATTGTAATAAGTCATATGCAAAAGCTTGACACCCTTCAGACAACGAGGATTTTTGCTTGCACCGATGACTAATGGAGTCTTTTTAACTGTTCCGTCCATGTTACATCTTAGTAACACAGTAACACGTTGTTTCACTTATTTTTACAGCCAGCTGACGACTCACTTTTAAACATAAAAGTATGCTTAGGTAGGGCTCGATAATAAGGACAAGTCTCGTCAGTATTAAAAATTTGACACTGTTATATTCTTGCAAAAGTCCGGCTAAATTCTTTACTATCCAATTATCGGCTTTGTTAGAATCTGCATCTTGTTTCCATGTAATTTTCAGAAAACAGTATTGTTCCGTTCTTTTTATCTTGTGAGCCATCCAACGGTAGGGACAAACTCCTCTCCCAGCATTTTGATACAGGATTTCTCGCGACATCGTAGCGTTCTTCTTCCTTCCTCAATACAATGGTGCAACACCGGAGTACTGGGTACAAATCCACCTCCGTCGAGAAATTTAGTACTTGATAGCATATCATCGTGAAATAGATAAGGTTCTACTAAAATAAAAAGTTCAGTAAAATAAATCATAGATGATCAGAGAAGCATAGCCGTCGAACTGGTGACTGAAGCGTAAGAACAAAAAAAGAATACAACACAGAAGGATCAATGAAAATCTAAAAGGCTAAATAACAATTTAAAAAATAAATCACTTTTAGACAATTTACGAAAATAATACCAACACAGTCACAAAATTTTATAAAGTAACTACCTCCCAGTGAACTATGTACCAGCTACAAAGGCATCAAAGTTACAAATGCAGAGAAATTAAGTATATTTAGAATTATTACCTCCGTTAAAAATTTCTTCAAGAATATAAAAAACTACAAATATGTTATCGATAGGTGTAATCTTATCCTAAATACCTACCCCTATCTTATCGACAGCTACACCTTGCTCCCCTAATTTCTTCTAACCTACTGGTTATGGTTTTAATAACGTTGAGTACTGAATATTGAGCAAAGATTTTTTTTGACTTCATTAAAAATATTAAATATATCCGTAAGAGTAGCAGAAATACTATCCGAGTTGTTTGGTTTTTTTCCTTCCTTGAGGTGCTAGGCCTTTCAGACATATTACTCCTGGGTGTTTTGTCAGGAAGAGTTTTGCTGTTGCCCATTTTTTCATTCGACCCAGTAGAAACCCTGCGATTTTCCGCATTTTCTTGCATGGTTGAGTCTGGCTCGTAAGCTCGTGCTTTGGAATTGGCTTTAGTAGTTGGTACAGGATTTTCTGAATTTTTTTTTATGTATATTTTTAGAATTTTTCGAGGTCTCAGAATAGCTGGCTGCTCGACTTCCACCACAGTTACAACAAACTAACTGAGAAATGCACTTACTTTGACGCTCAGAACTTTCATGAGGAAGTGAACATTTTGCACACCTCGGCTCGACTTTACACTCGTCCAAGGAATGAAAGAAATACTGACAGTTGTGCCACAAAGTCACACCAATCTTAAATTTATACGCCTGTATAGATACAAAAAAATACAGGAAATTAATAATATCATAAATTTTTTCCCACCCAGGTTTATTCACTAATTGAATCTGAAACATAAGCACCAGGACCCTAGTCCGAAATTTAATCATTTGTGTTACCTTAATAACATTGAAAATTTCACGTATCAGTTCTTCTTTAATGTTCTCAGGACTGAGTGTTCTGTGCGTAGCTTTGGCAAACATTTTGAAGTAGTAACTCCTTAACCTAAAAGTCCTGATCTGGAACAGGGAGTTGAAATCAGCTTTGTTCTGGTGTAGATACTGTGCTGAAGAAATAACTGCACTTGAAAAGGGATTTAAAATCCTCTTTTATTAAATCAATATTGTTTACACACTTCCCAACTCGGGAGGGATACAGAAAGTAACAGACCACACTTGGGCCTAACTTAACAATCAGATAAATTTAAATTAAGCTAAATATAAATTTAATTAAATCCTTGCTCACAGAGCTAAATCGCGGAGTTGGCCTCTAACTAAATGGTGCGTAGCAAGAAATACTAATACTAGCGCACTTCAATTTATTTCAATATGCAATCACGTAGTAAGCACTATGGCTTATAATTTTAGCTGCTAGCTGGTCAGGCGAACGTCGAACAGAATGACCGTGATCTGAGACTAAAAGCTCTCTCACACTAAGAGGTTTCTACCTCTGGTTTAAATAGTACTTGGCTGTACTTCAAATTAGCATAAGCTGAAAACGCGCGCTTCTTCTGACGGGAAGTTGAAACAGAGAAGAGATAGAAAGATTTAAATTAAAATAAAACTTGGTTAGTTTAACTAAAACCTTACATACTTCCCGCCAGAATTGCGGTAGTTAAACTACTGTGGTCCAAACGGACCATGTTGAAACTCGCAATTCTAAACAAATAGTCAAAATTTAACTCTTCTAAACTTAGGCCAACCCTTACAAGGCAATATCTGTTTGTGAAAAATGTTTACAGACGAAATTTGCTTGGTACAAGTCTTCAATATTTTTTTTCATCTAAGTCTTACTCCTTCCAGCAAAATCTGGAAGGAAAGGAATTTTAGTACAACATAATAACAGTAAATTTCTAGGTACACTTCTTTATTCTTACCCGTGTAAATTCGCACACACACGTTATCATTCAAGCACAATTAAATTCTTCCCCCAATGCTCTCTCACCGGTGTTGGATGCAAAGCAAACCGCCATTGCGGGTTTTCTGTGTTCGGGGGTGTTCAAATCTTCCACCTACGATCGACTAACATTAGTTAGAACTTGACATACGAGACCTCAAAAGACGCCCTATAACCAGCTAAACCTGAGGTTCTCACTAGCTTTATGTCTAACACTTTAAGTGTATTTGGTGGAGAGCCTATTTAACACTTGCATTCTAAAATTACTCAAACTTTAACTTTTCATGCATACAATTCGCAGTTTGCACATATAATTCACATTGATATTGCACTTAACGTGCATTGCTAGCATAATATTATTTGTTACATTTTATAACACTTTAACAATTTCATAGCAGTCATGAAATACAAATGTAGGTTAAATTTCTAAGCTTACAGCAAGTGCTTCCTATTCCTTTCTCAAGGTACTTTCCTGAAATATCACATTACACTGAAATAATAGTCCATAGACTAAATCGTGTTCTTCAATTTTCCGATTTTTCATTCTAGACATTTTAGAAGTCTTTCGACAAAGCATAATACAAAATCATTTAGTTAACATTTTTCTTTTCAGCAATTCATTGCTTTTACAAAATTAATCTATTTACAATGCTTCAGAATCTACTTTACAAACATTAAGTAATTTTAAGTCTTTGCAAAATTACAATTTTTTAAACAAAAACATTTTTCTTTCAAGATAAGTTTTTATCGCCCATTTGGCGTAAAACTCAACCTCGCTTGAGATAAAATCGACCCTGCAACTTGCAGTACACTCGAAAATTAACTAAACTTTTGAATAAGAAATGCTACTTATCTTGTTGTAGTCATCCATCCTTTTCTTGGCCCAATCCTTGAAAGTTTGGTACGTTGACACTTGGGCCAGTTTCCTTGACTTTGGTTGTTGGTCCTTGGAAGCTTGTTCATCTCTTTTCCTTTTACAATTCCGTCGTTGTATCCTCGCGTACTTGCGCTGAGAAGGAGGTTGCTCTGCTAGGCGTTTGGTGGACTGGGCCTTCGCTCCTGGGCCCTTGTTCGTTGCTGCTCCTGGTTCCTGCTGTATTCAGGACGTTGATACTCAGGCTGCAACCGAGGCTGCTTGCTTCTCAGGCACCTGTCCGATGTTTCCGCAGTTCTCTTGGTTATTTTGGGCTTTCCTTGCCCATTCTGCTTTCGTCTCTTGGTCTGCTCGTAGGTCCGTTCGTAGGTCTGCTCACCTGCATCGTCAGTCTTTCTTTTAAATCCACATTTTTGGTTCTTACTTCTACTTTGTTGAGGGGGAGCTTTCTTTTTCTGACTTTTCGATGCCGTTGTAGCTGGTTCCTGCTGTTTTTGCTGAAGTACATCTTCCTGGCTAGTCGATTGCCTCGGATCCTGAAACAAATCTTTAAATATTGGCATTTTATTTCTATTATAGTATGGCTTGATTTGGTCTACATTCGCTTTGAGCGTTTGTCCATCATTTCTTTTTAATATAACCACTGCCTGTGTAACTTTTTCAATTATGAAAGGGCCTTCAAAACGCGGAAAAAATTTCCCCACCTTTTCTTCTGGGGCATTTGACAAGTTATGTTTTATTTTCAGAACTTCATCTCCCACATTGTACTTGACCCCTCTTCTCTTTTCGTCATAATATAATTTTTGTTTTCTCTGGGCCATTTCTATATTTCCCGTCGCTTCCCGTATCAACTTTTGTATATCACTTATTTTAAATTCTTCTGCCCTTTCCTGGACAAAGAAAAGTTTATCTAAGGGTGTCAAAATTTTTCTTCCAAGAAACAGTTCAGCGGGTGTTTTTTGTGTAGTATCGTGTTTGGCGGTCCTAAGGGCAATTGCAAATTCATTTATATGGCTATCCCAGGTAGAGTGATAGTTTTTCACATAACTTCGAATTATTTTCACTACATTTCTATTAACCCGTTCCGCTATGTTTGACTGAGGACGATACGGGACCATCTTTAGATGACGTATGCCCAGTTTTGCACACATTTCCTCAAAAATATTACTAACAAACTGGGGACCATTATCGGAAATAACTTTTAGGGGCGCCCCGTATTTTAAAATATACTTATTTAGAATCGAATCTACTACAATTTTTGCAGACGCGCGTTTTAACGGAATCAACTCTAACCATTTGCTAAAATGATCCACTATAACTAAAAGATATCGGCTTTTGTTAACTTTACTTCTAGGATAAGTTCCCAATAAATCGATGCCTATTATTTGATTTGGGAATTCTGATTTAATACTATTTAGGAACACGGCCGAGCAGAAATTAACATAATTATTTAATTGACATGTTGGGCAGACTGGACATACGCCCTAGTAAACTCTTGCAGTTCTGGAAAGAAAACTGCCTCGCGAACTCTTTGGACAGTTTTTCTTACACCTAAATGGGCCGAAATGGCACAATCGTTCAACTCCTCTAATATATTCAATCTAATGTTAGCTGGGATAACCGGTCTATATTCATGGTTCTCATTAGTCGTTTTCGTATAAAATAACAGTCCGTCAATTATTTCGTGATTTGCGGCCCTATTTCTTATCGGCACAATATCCGGATGACTGAAATTCTCAGGGTCGGCCAAATAATTGTATATATTTTTGAACTCCGGATCTTTTCTGAGTTCGGCTATTACTGTTTCACGAGAATCTAATCATTCTAATACTTTGGATGTCAGCATGGCTATCTTGACTATATTTCCATTTTCATCTAAGTTACGAGGGTAAGTTGAAAAATAAGTTTCCCCTGTCGACTGTGGTCAGAGTTGTGTATAAAAGTCAAAAAATAGAATGAGGCATTAAAGATATGGCATACCTTTATTTTTCCACATAGGTACCAAGTACATTGAGACATTTGTCATATCGCTTGATAAGCTTCAAAAAGCCCTCCAGGAAAAATCAGGGCTTTGCATATGGAAGAAGCGTTGAACGGCTTGTTTCACTTCAGTATTGCTTCCAAAGCGCCTTCCCCCGAGATTTGTCTTCAAAGCCGGAAACAGATGGAAGTCGCTTGGTGCGAGATCAGGACTGTATGGCGGATGGTGTAAGCGCTCCCAACCAAGAGTTGCAATATGGTTTTGCTTTGCCGTCGCCGAATGGGGTCTGGCATTGTCATCCAACAGCAGAATGCCAGATGTGAGAAGGCCAGGCCGTTTTTTCAGAATCGCCTCTTTCAATTTCGACAGGGTGTCACAGTAGCGCGTAGCATTGATGGTTGCAACCTCCAAAAAGTCCAGCAACAAAACTCCTTGGGCGTCCCAGAAAACTGTGAGGAGCACTTTACCTGCAGAGGGAGTTGTCTTGAACTTCTTTCGGACAGGTGATGACGGATGTTTCCACTCCATAGATGCGGCCTTCGATTCTGGCGTGAAATGGTGGACCCACGTTTCATCCCCCGTCACAATCCAAAACAGAAAGTCATTGCCATCTTCGTGGTAACGCACGAGATGTTCCAGGCTGACCCTCATGCGTTGTGCCTTGTGTGTCGAGGTCAATTGTCGGGGCACCCATCGTGCTGACACTTTTCTGTATCGAAGAATGTCGTGGATGATGTTTTGAGCTCGCTCATCTGAGATTCCAAGTTCTTCCGCTACTTCATCGATGGTGATACGCCGGTTCGCTCTAATCATGTCATCCACCTTCCTGACATTTGCATCTGTAGTGGCCGTGCGCGTCCGTCCAGCTCTCGGTATGTCCTCCACTTGCTGACGGCCATCACTGAATGTGCGACACCATCTCCGCACCATTTGCTTTGACATCACACCTGGCCCATAGACTTCCACGAGGCGGTTATGAATTTCTGTTCCTGATACTCCACGTGCCCATTCATAGCGGATAACCGCTCTCACTTCCTCCTTTGAGCACGAATTCCAAACGCACCTTCTCTCCATACCTACCGGGGCTCAAATGAGACGCTGATCTCCGCTTTGCGCAGATACTGCAACAGCGCCATCTGCTTGATTTTCAGCGACCTCTACCCAATGGTGTATCGGTGACTTATGCGTTTTCCTGCTGTGTCGCCTTTCGCCCATAGCCGTTCAACGCTTCTTCCATATGCAAAGCCCTGAATTTTTCTTGGAGGACTTTTTGAAGCTTATCAAGGGATAGACAAATGTCTCAACGTACTCGTACGAGAATAATAAAATAAAGGTATGTCATATCTTTAATGTCTCATTCTATTTTTTGACTTTCATACACAACTCTGACCACAGTCGACAGGGGAAACTAATTTTTCAACTTACCCTCGTAATTCTGCTTAAAGCATCTGCCCCAACATTTTCTTTTCACGGCTTATGTTTAATTATTAGGTTATATTCCTGTAATTTGAGAGCCCACCTTATTAATCTGGGTGATAATTTTTTTCCAGAATAGACTCTAGTGACCGCCGCGTGGTCGGTATATACAGTTACTGGAGAACTTCCAAAGAACACACGAAATTTCTGTCTTGCTGATAACACTGCGAGAGTTTCTCTTTCCGTTGTCGAATAGTTTCTCTGAGTTCCATTTATGTTCGACTGAAAAAGGCCACGGGTTGACCATTTTCGGAAAGCACTGCACCAATCGCGAAATCTGAAGCGTCCGCTGAAATCTCTAATCCTTTATCCCCCTCTGGAAATTTTAAGACGGGAGCTTGAGTCAATGCGTCTTTCAATTTTTGAAACGCCAAGTTGGCTTCTGCTGACCACGAAAACATAGCTTTCTTTCTTTTCAACTTTAGCAGTGGCTCAGCTATTTTTGCAAAGTCTTTAATGAAAGACCGGTAATATGAACACATCCCGAGAAACGACGATAATTTCTTCGCTGTTTTAGGAACAGGATAATTTCTAATGGCTACTATTTTTGATTGATCCGTTTCGATTCCCTTTTGGGAAATTTTAAATCCTAAATAACGTAACTCTTTTGCGGCAAATTTACATTTGGACGCATTTATCTTTAAACCAGCTTCATTTAACAATGAAAACACTTTTCTTAAATCTTGTAAGTGTTGTTCTAGATTACTACTCGTAATTATAATATCGTCTAAATATATGAACGTGCTTTTATCAAGGACCGGTCTTAAGAGGATGTCCATACATCTTTGGAACGTTGCCGGCGCGCCGGATAAACCAAAAGGCATTCTAAGAAATGCGTACGTGCCAGACTTAGTTATGAACGCGGTTTTGTGGACGTCTTCGGGTTTTACCCCAATCTGAAAATAGCCACTCGTAAGATCTAACGTAGTCATGTATTTTGTAGACGAAATATTTCGAATTCTTTCTTCGATTATCGGCAACGGATATACGGGATATTTTGTAACGGACTTTAACTTGCGATAATCTATAGCAAAACGCCACCGCTTTGGGTGCGTAATCGGATAATCATTATTTTTCCTGCACAGGACAACCGGGCTAGCATAACTGCTAGAAATTGGCGTGATGATTTTATTCTTTAACATCTCTTTAATATGACATTCAATTATTTCTTCCTTGACCCTGTCGTAGCGGTAGGGCTTTTGGTGCTAACTGGCTGAGCATCCCCCGTTTCAATGTTGTGGTTAACGACCTGTGTGAAACCCGGTACATTACTAAATAAATTCGAAAATTCACTTACCAGGCCCTGTATTTTTTCCTTTTCTTCTGCCGGTAAATGTTGCAAATCCAGCTGTGGGGGCTTATCATTCTTGGTTTCTATTGGTTTCATATTTAACGTCAACTCTCCCCCTCTGAAATTAATTTTTGCTTCTGCCAAACTAAAAAAGTCCACACCTAGAATAATACATGTTTGCAGGTTTCGCACAATATAAAATAAGATTTTTACCTGCTCGTTGTTGATACGCACGAACAACGGTACTTTGCCTAAACAGCTACACTTCTCCCCTTGGGCCGCTATGACATCCGTGTCTCTTGCACTAAAAATTCTGTAACGGCGAAAGTGCTTCTTGAAAAATCTTTCCGATAAAAAGCTGCTTTGGGCTAAGAGAGCCGTCGCCGGTATGTTGTTAATTAGAACTTCAATCTTCGGTAAACTCAAATTCTTCACGACCACGGTGTTTAAATTGATTTTGGAAGGGTTTTGCGCTGCTTCGGACTTCTTCACCTTCCTCGAAGAAATCCATCTTAGTCTAAATTCTTCTTATTCTGGTTGCTCTCGGAATCTTTGCTTGTTCTTCTATTGAATTCCTTTCGTTCGCCGCTCGATTTAGGAGACACATCTTTCTTCGGCCATTGCTTCGTCTTGTTCCCGTAACTTTGATTTTGCTTCTGCTGGGGTCTTGGCGAACTCCACTGACTTCTCCGCTCAAATTGGCGACGTCGCTCGTTGTCGGCTCTTCTTCTGCTTCCAAATTGTACTGCGAGCTCAAATAATCTGTCTAACGTCGTTGGGTTTCTTAGCTCGATGAAATCTTGAACTTGGGGCAGTAGCCTAGGAAGTATAATTTGAATAACTTCAGGATCCGGGAGACTTCCATACAAAAGCTTGAAAACTTGAATTTTTCTCAAAATAAAATTAGACAAATCTTCTATTTTTTCTTGATATCGACTAAAAAGTTCCGCTTCCAGTCTGGCTCGATCTCGTACCACAAGAAATGCTTTCACCAAGGAATTTTTGAAATTTTCGTACGTATATGTGGGGCTTCCTGGTTCCCCCAAGAGATTCTTTCCAATGCACTTGAACCAACTTAGTGCTTGGCCCTTCAAAGCGTTGTTAGCAAGAGCGACTTTCTGAAATTCGTGAACTGGATATAGCATGAAGTGGGAGTCTAGCTTTTCTAGGAAATTAATTACGGCTGTCTTGCCGTCAAAACTTGCCGCTGGCTTCATGGCTGCTCCCATGGTTTGTACGATGTAGCCAAATCCTTCTAAGCCAGGAGGTGCTATCTCAGGATTCTGGACAGGTACAGCAGGTATCTCAGGTTCGTCTTCTTGTCTTTGAGGCCATCCTCTTATTTTTGTTCGGGCGCCACTGTCAGGACTGAGTGTTCTGTGCATATGTTTTGCAAACATTGTGAAGTAACTTACTAAAGTCCTGATCTGGAACAGGGAGCTGAAATTGAGCTTTGTTCTGATGTAGATACTGTGCTGGAGAATAACTGCACTTGAAAGGGATTTAAAATCCTCTTTTATTAAATCAATATTATTTACACACTTCCCAACTCGGGAGGGATACAGAAAGTAAAAGACCACACTTGGGCCTAACTTAACAATCAGATAAATTTAAACTAAGCTAAATATAAATTTAATTAAATCCTTGCTCACAGAGCTAAATCGCGGAGTTGGCCTCTAACTAAATAGTGCGTAGCAAGAAATACTAATACTAGCGCACTTCAATTTATTTCAATATGCAATCACGTAGTAAGCACTATGGCTTATAATTTTAGCTGCTAGCTGGTCAGGCGAACGACGAACAGAATGACCGTGATCTGAGACTAAAAGCTCTCTCACACTAAGAGGTTTCTACCTCTGGTTTAAATAGTACTTGGCTCTACTTCAAATTAGCATAAGCTGAAAACGCGCGCTTCTTCTGACGGGAAGTTGAAACAGAGAAGAGATAGATAGATTTAAATTAAAATAAAACTTTGTTAGTTTAACTAAAACCTTACAATGTTATCAAAGGACAATCCGAAGGTATTCCCTTAATAGCAGCCTTCAGGGGTCACACTTTCTTTGCATTCACTACATAATGTAGCACTCAATTCCTAGATAAATAATCAGTGATAGATCTATGATCATCCGCGTTCGTCGGAAATATTTAGAAAGTCACCCGAAATTCTGGCAGTAAACGCAGGGGCATTGCTTTGATCTATAACTTGAGCAGAAGCTGCATTATTTTTACAGAGAACATCAAATTTATTACTAACAACTACATCCAAAAATTTTTACTAACTTTTTCAGCAGTTTTTTAGGGAAAGCTAAACCATCCTTATCTTGCACATCCTGAGTGCGGTTTTTAGACTTATTAACACTTACAGAATTTTTTTGAAATACTAGAAAGTAATTCCCCTAACTCAGAACTACTACTAGTTTTAACAACATCAGAATACAACACATTTTTATCATGAACATCCTTACTATTAGTAGGTTTACGAACTACATTACTAATTTTAGAGTGACTGCCACTAACACCATTTGCAACACCAACACTAGGGTCATTAAGAACATGATTCCCAAATAAGGAATCAGAAAAGGACTGGTTATTAGCCCTAAAGAATTCACACTTACCTTTTATGTGGTTCAGCTTTTGGTTCATTTCCTTAATTTGGGCTAAAATGATGTATAAATGAAATCGAGACAATAGTTTCGCATATCTGCATGAACAAATTAGAAATTCCCGCAGCAATTTCATCAGAGTTTTCTAGAAAATTTTATTTTCAAGTCTTTTGTTCGGCTCGAAATATTTTACACTTTGAAACATTTTTTTTCGGCCCCCAAAGGAATTCAAAATATAGTGATATACACTGGTGTGCAAAAATTAAGGACGAAGTCGAAAAATTAGCATATCAGCTGAACGAAGAGGCAGAGCGGACAGAAAGACCAATCAGGAGATTAAGTAAGGTGATGTACGGTAGCACATGCGCAGATATGCAGGTAGACGTACTGGGGGAGTGTCTGAGTAGTATAAAGCATGTTGTCGGTGTAAGAACAGTATTTCTGGCAAAGAGATTGCACGCCGTATAGCAGTTAAAATCACACCGAGTTGCTGCCTCAGCGAGAAATGGCGAATAATCAATCTGTTAGACGACATCTGGATGCTTTTACCCGAGGTCGAATCATTGGGAAGTTGGAGGAAGGCCGCAGTGTGACAAGTGTGGCTGCAGAGTTCGGAATTGCTCACAGCATCGTTTCACGACTTTGGAGACAATTTCAAACTACAGGAACAGCTATCCGGGGGTTTAGTAGTGGTCGTCCACGAGGAACCACACCCGCAGATGACCGGTATATTGCCTTACAGGCCAGAAGAAACAGGCGGCAGACAGCGGGAGAAATCGCTAGACACACGACACAGGCGACTGGACGACCGATATCGCGTTTTACCGTGGCCAGAAGACTGCACGGTGGTGGTCTGTTTGCACGACGCCCTGTACGGTGTGTACCTCTAACGCCTGCCCATCGGAGAAGGCGTTCTCTGTGGTGCCGGGAACACCGGAATTGGAGAGACAATGAATGGGGACGAGTACTCTTTACAGATGAGAGCAGATTTAGTCTGAGTTGCGATTCTAGACACATACACATCTGGACAGAGCGGGGAACACGCAATAACCCCTTCAACATCATCAAAAGGGACTGTTTTGGAGGTCGCGGAGTTCTCGTTCGAGCAGACATAATGCTTGGTAGCCGGACCGACCTTCATATCTCCCAAGGAGGTTCGTCACCTGGGACTGCTATTGTAACGAGGTTCTTCTTCCTTACATGCGTCTTTTCACAAGGGCTATGGGTCCTCAGTTCCTCTTCATGGACGACAACGCTCCACCTCATCGCACAGTTACTGTCGAAGAGCTGTTGGAGAGTGAAGATATTGAACACATGGATTGGTCGGCAAGGTCTCTGGATCTAAATCCCGTCAAGCATGTACGGAACTTACTAGGGAGACTCGTGGCAGCACGTAACTTATCGCCAGTAACGATTCCGAAACTGCGATTGGTGCTACAAGAGGAACGAGCAGCAGTGTCTCAACAGCTCATTAACAACCACATATCCAGCATGCACAAATGATGTGAAACCTGCCTAACAGTCAGGGGAGATCATATCCCCTATTAAAGATCGGATGTTTCTTGCTGGACACCCATCACAGGGATGTTTCGGCCTTCAGTCGCATTGCGCTCCATGCTACTTTTTTAATAAAGCTTCTTTTTATCCCCCTGATTTCTCTTTTAGTAAGTGTTGCTTACATTACTCATGCCCTTACGTATTGGAGATCTTACGGTATTAGATGTGTTGGTTTGGAAAACTTTTGTACAAAGTTATATTGAAAAAACCGTCTCATCCTTAATTTCTGCACACCAGTGTAATATCATTTATTAGAAGCACCACGATTCATAAAATAATTGGTAAATTTACTGCTGCATCGGTATCTAGTTTAATTTAATTTATGCTTTTTGCACTGACTATGCTGTTTTAAATCATCCTATCAGCGGTCTCTTTTTACAGTAAACACAGATTGTGAATTCCTATAAACTTTTCATTTTATATAAATGCCTATATGAAATTGCCTTCGGCAGCTGGCTGTTTCGATTCAGCTCTTTGGCTTCAATTGGAAAAATTTTACCCTGTATTGCATTTTTTTAAATCAAAGTTTTAAATAGATCCTTTCCAGAACCAACAACCTTATAACAACAAGAAAATAAATATTAATAAAATAAAACAGGTTTATGTGAATTTAATGATTTCAGTTTATGCGTGTTTCATATTTATGAATCTCGAAATTGCCCTGAATTAAGCTGAATTACAGAAATATACCTATATAAATTTTTGGATGCTTCTTTCCATATGTTCCTTTATGTAAATATTTTACTCACTTTTATCGCTATACTGTCTAGAAATTTGAAAGTTTATGCAAACAATTTTTAACAATAGAACAGTTTACCTTGATCAAATGCACAAATTATATTGATAACAGTTCACAAAATTAAAAACGAATACTATTTAATACATAAAGGAAAGAATTATTTTATTTAACACCTTTATAATTCATAAAAATAGTAACAATTGATTTCTTACTTTTCATGAAAATTATAAAACGAATTACCTAAAACATTTAATTTATATAGTTCAAATCCTATTATGTATCATTGCACGTTAAGGAACGAAGACACCAATTATAAATAGAAACATTAAAGTCTATTTAACATATTTTGATTATTTTTAAGCCCTTTTTTCACATCTGAAACGAAAATAACATGACATTGTGATATTTTTCTATATATTTATCAAATTACATAAAAAAAAATACTTACGCGTGAAAAGTAATCCAGGAATCTTTTTAGAAAATCTGCTTGTGCATCCATATGCAATACAAGATCCTACGCTTCAAATTTTTTTTTAAAAAATTGCAATGACAAACTTTATTGCGCGAGTCACAGCTGTTGCAGTAACATGGCGCCCAGGATTCACGGTTTGAGTTGAACCTTCCCTCCTTCTATTCTAACCTCTTTTCCATGGCCGTGAAACTGCTCTGTAGAAAAACGGGTACAAAAATTTCAATATCACTAGATGGCGCTGCGGCTGGCTTTTGACTATTCCAAATGTAAACATTTATATACGGGCGGCTAAAACCCTTCTGGAACTTTCATTGTCTTAGGATCCTTATGGAATACTCTTCTCTCGCGTCATTATTTGAGAACTTGTCAGATATTTTGGCCTTGTCCCTTTTTGGTACTTCTCTCCTTTTTCTTTACTCCATTTTCCCTTTAGAGATGGTTTCAACGTTCAAAATTCTACCTGTCATGTGCCCTAGGGCTTGATTTCAAGAACCGGGAAAGTTGCGCAGTGCAATAGTTCGGTAATATTATCAGTGTAAGTCTTCCGGCAACTGATGAAATTCAACCAGTCGGAAAGGACCGCTGCGCTAGGGACTTTTGGCATTATTTTCTACTTGCGAAACGCAATTTTTGTGCCAAACTGGTAGCCGAAACAATGCTTGTCAATGGTATGGTAACATCTTGGTTATGTTATGGAAATTATTCGTTAGTAGTTCAGTTATTTGGTTATTATTTTATCGTATGCTGATATGATTTAATATTTAATTTACTGTAGGGGTGATAAGTCAAGAATGTACAATATTTATAATGACTGATTTAAATCTGAATTTCTAAAAAAGCGACAATATAAAAAAAGGCAGCTTTATATCCTATTCAATTTGCTCTGTCGTTACCAAATTACCTTAATTTTCTCATACCCTTTATTTACTATTGATAAAAATTACTGCATTGTGAAATTTCTTCGCTGTTTTTATATTTGAAAATGCTTAGTGATATCTAGGTCCTTATTATTTCATGTACTGTAAACATTGTAACATTCAATAAAGAAAAGTATTTTAAGAATGCTTCTTTTTTTTTTTTTAATTTTAGCTATCAGGTCTTAGAAACCTTTTTTTCGTGCGTTTTCCTGTGGGCAAAATTATACTAACGAAAGCTCCCACTGAAGTATGGAAAAGCAATGATTATTCAGAGAATCTCTACTATATTAAAATGTACTATATTAAAATGCTGACATGGGATAACTCATAAAATTTCAGCTAACTCATGAACTCCCACAGGAAAAAAAAATAATTTGAAAATTAACATGAAACATGTTTTATGCATTATTTTCTATCTAAATAATTCTATTTCATATTTAGATTACATAAAAATAAAGATGTAATTTCTAAGTCTTGCAAAAATGCAGCATTAGCATAATCAAGTAATTTTTATTCATGACAAATCTGTGAAGCATTTTACACTCTATATTACACTGTATGTGTTGCTACGTACATCATTTTCTTTTATTGTCATTGCTTTTCTGAATAATATAGCTTAATTTATCAGCTTCATTAGTCTTCAGAGTTTACATATTAGGAAGTCACACAATCTTTAATCAGCAACTGAAATTTTGTTTGTTAATTATTGCTCTAGATGGTCATGATTTCAAATGCTATGTTGTAATTCCTGGAAACGTTTTCCTGAGATCTCACGCATTTGCTGTTTTTTTTTTGCGTCAATAAAATATTACAGTAAAAAGAACTCCCACTATTACATTCCCCTAATTTTTATTTTTTAAGGAGCAACAAATTTTTTTTCTGTAACTTACACATCTACTGCTTATGTTCTTATAATTTGCTATCATTTCTGGCTGTGGAATTGCGGTAAGTTTTCCCAATTCTGTATTTTTCCAGTAAAGATGTAAATTGAAAAACTAAATTTGTTGCTTTTTAGTAACTAAATTTTTCATATTCCTAAACCAGAGCATCTATAAAAATATTTCAGTTGATAAAAGATTGTAGAAATTTTTTTGCTCGTGTTCTATACGGATGGTAGTAAATGAGAATGCTTTCTTACTTACTTAATTGATTATTGCAAAGCATAGAAACAGTATCTTTTTAAGGGAAAGAAGACTTTCATGAAGTATGTTTAAAACAAAACGGCTATTGTTCGTGTGACACAGGAGAAAAATCCCATGCAGCTAGCCCGTCCACCAGGTTTCAAATAACCAGCGCTCCGTAGTCTTATCCACTCGCCTGCTGATGAATACGAATTATGAAAGATTTTAATAATGTTTCTCTGTCTGAAAGCCTTTTGTCCATTTTATAGAAGGTTTCTCACTTTACTCTGCTGTTGAATCTTTGGATAAAGTTACCATTATATGATGTATCCTCATTATTTCTTCATATCAAAACTGATTTGAAAACTGCATTTTTTCATTTGGAGTAATTATTCATAATCGCATAATAACTGTACAAAAAGGACCCTGCTTATAACTGTTATTCTCCAAGCAGATTTAATAAATTAACATCATTCAGTTCCTTATATTATTATTGTATAAGAGTCAAAGTTGGCTTTATGACAAATGGGTGTGTATTTTAGTATAGGTGTGCATTTAGTAACATAATTGATATTCATTTGTTGTTTTACAAGGGTTTGAACTAATGTTTTCACAATATCTAACATGTAAAACGACAAGTCTGTTTTACTTAGTTTCAAGATTTATTTCTAGGAACCAATGAAATATTTAATGAGTTAATAAATTATTGATGAAATATTAAAGGAATAAAAACAACTTATCTCTAGAAAGAAAACAAAGGACTGAAATATTCTAACTTCAAGTTATATTTTAGGTAATGACGCTGCGAGGAATCGTTTCCTTTTTCCCCAACAGATGACAGTACTATCCGAAACTTGATTTCTGATGCTTTTCTGAAACTTGATGACTATTGTATTCTGAGATTTTAGACAGAACGTTCTATTTTCGGATACTGTTATGAGACCAGCATGTGATCTATCTTCTTTAATGACAAAATAATTAATTATTAAAGTTATGTATTTGTTAGTAAATTGTGTTATAAGGCATTAGCATCTTTTCATCCTTACACAAAAAGCTCACGCAATCTATCTCATTTTTAAAATATGTGGAACTCAAACAACTGCCGTTACCACAACTGATGACCTGGTCGGTCCAAACCGAAACTGCCTCGCACAAGTGACTTACAACGTACACAGCTACTGGGATTATTTGCTGTTAAGTTCTCCGCTTCCTACGAAATGGGCGAGAGCTTTCATTTTTAATCGATATGGACTGTAAATAATATTCATAATTGAATTTTAATTACGAGTCTAATTCAGTTACGTCGTTGAGTTTTAAATAATTATTTTTCTTGCATTATTTTTATTTTGTGCAAATCATTTATGCTTCTAATAATAATATTACACCAGCTTTGCTTTTTCAATTGTTACATTTTCTCACCACTAGGGAAATTCCGAGTATTATAGGTGTGATATTCATGTAGGCTATTATATCACTTTCATATTTTATTCTTGTGTCATCTTCCCGTTACCGAAACTTTCTGTGTTATACACTGAATCAATTCCGTTATTATATCTCTCTCGCAAGACAGTATATCCGAACAAATTTCATGAGTGGCGGTAAAACCGCCACCTATTTGGAAGAAAATTCCGGTGCTATGGTTTATCCAGCTGAGATCACAATTTGTTCTCACTGATATTAAGGAGGATCTTACAAAATATAATTACATAGTACCGGCAATCGACTCTGAAGCGCTTATGCGGCAATCTACTCTGAAGAGTATCCGATATAATTCTCAAAT
Organism: Stegodyphus mimosarum; assembly: GCA_000611955.2. Taxonomy (NCBI): domain Eukaryota; kingdom Metazoa; phylum Arthropoda; class Arachnida; order Araneae; family Eresidae; genus Stegodyphus; species Stegodyphus mimosarum. Next base: position 311,427 of record KK117127.1, on the reverse strand, counting down.
AATAATTCGGATACAAATAAATATGATAGCCTCACAAAACGCCTCGTTGAAGCCCATTCTGAGAGAGAATCAGCTAAAATTCAAAATTTGCTTCAGAGACTTGATATCGGCGACCAACAGTCCTCTCAACTCCTCACACGTATGCGTGCGCTAAGTGGAAGACAACGCTGTGACAATGTGGGAGATCCCTTATTAAAGTCACTTTGGCTTAATAGACTCCCAACTAACACACAAACAATTTTGGCGGCTCTAAATGAAGACCTTTCAGATCTCGCAGGCGTGGCAAATAAAATACACGAGCTGTCCACGTCCTGTACCTTAAACGATGTCAGCACATCAGATCTCAGCGGTACTTCGTTGGAACAAAAAAATAGCCGACTTGACCAAACAGATTAATGACCTAAAGGCATCGATTAACAGCCATCATAATGGTTCTCGGTGTCGCAACAGAAAATCTTGCAGACGTAGCCCTTCACGAAACAACTCACAGCATCGTAATAAGGATTATAGCTTCTCTCCTAACAGATTCGGGAATAAAGTAAGAAAATGTAACCCCCTTACACGTATAAACAACTTGAAAACTAAAATGGTGTTCTCCGTGGGCCACATTAACGATCCCTTATTAACCGCATCCTCTTGGCCGACCCCAAGTCCAAGTTACACTTTCTTAAGCCCCGTTCACACCAACGCGGTCACGCGTTCGGGCGTAAAGCGTTGACCAATCAGAAGCGAGCTCAGAGGCGGCATTTTCCGGACGAACGGAGAACGCCTGAGTTGACTTAACTTCGACTTTTCGACGCTTCACGCGTGAGTTTCAAGCATCTCGTTTCAAACGTCCAGTTTATTGACCAAGTTTTCCATGTAAACAACAACAAACAATCTTTCAACCGAAACTGTGAATTCTACTTCCGGTGTAATGTTTCTCTACGGAGTTTCGCAGTTTTTCAGGCTATATTTTCTAATTTTAAGTTTTCATTTCAGCCCTATATTTTTTGCTTAACATTTTATTTATAATTAAATCTCTTGTTTTCTGGTAGCGGAGAATATTGCTATATTTAATAATAAAGAATAATTTTAATGCAACAATTGCCAGATTTGTTTTGTTATCGCTACTTTGGCGACATTTTGATTTCCCGAGATTCCGACATCCATAGTGTTTATCGTAGTATTATTAAACAAGTTTTGGGGATTAAAATAAATCTTCTTGGTATGCCCTCCTATAATTCTTTCTATATGAGTACTCTGATGTTTTTTTAAGTGAAAATAGTTCGATGTGTACATGGACACGGAGTTTGTGAAATTCTTTGTCTTCTTGTTTTGGTTTTTTTGTAGCGGCCATCTTGAAATTGTGTCTTATTGGCGCCGATCTTGGCGTCAAAACAGAATCGCCAAAAAACAAGGGGCACCCAATTGTAAACTTTTACCTGATATAAAATGCTTATAAATATTATCTACCCGTAATAAAATGATTACTGCAGAGAGTAGATGAATTACTCGCAGTCCAGTTTTCTCTACGAACGGCAGTTTCCCACAGGCGCCTACGTGATGGGTTTCTAGGAAAATAGAACATTTTTATTTTAGATAATAAATTAGTTCTAGCTCTCATGTTACAGCCCACAGCCACACAACACTGACTCGATTTCCTTTTATTCATACTCCTCTATTTATCAGAATAAAACAAAAAATTAAACGCTTCTAAAATAAATTCACAACAGCAACGTAAACATACACAGAAATACCGGAAACGGAAGCTTCCTGGGCGTGCGGGACGTGACAGAAAACTTCGTCAATACCACGGTTTTTAAATGTTTGCACTTCCAAAAATTCTTCGTGATGAAAAAAAAAAGTCAAATGGACTAATCTTAATAAAAATTTCAGTAATAATAAAAAACTGCACTAATAGAATAAATAGCTTTATAAATTATTTAAAGGCAAATTCTCAAGTTTATTAGAAATAATATACCTTAATATTTAACCATAAATTATACATGGTTGATAATTTTTACAGAATAATCTAATGCAATAAATAGACTATTGCGGAAAAATAGTGATGGATTTCGAAATTTCAGATTTCGAATTTTTCTTAAAATATATTTACATCATATTAAGGTTGCTCTTGTTGCTTAGTGGACAAAACGTTAGCTTCTTGAGTTAAAGATTTTGGATTGAAGTGTCACCAGGAGTGGTGTTGTAATGGAGTTGGTATTTTTAAAAAATATTTACAGAAAATATTATCGCTAGTTTCAAAGTAGTCCAGTTGCTTCTTCAGTTTCCTGAAGGTGAAGTGTGAAAACCACGCATGTTCGCAAGATACGTTAGCGCGGAGGTAACATGCTCAAGTAAAAAATTCAGCGTGACTTGTATTGCGGGTTCGGGCCTTGCTTTTTTCCTACCTTTGATGGTACAAATTCACCATTTTTTTTAATATCTACCGCGACTTTTTTGGGGGAGAAGGAGGAGGGATACAAGAAGCTTATATTTATTTTTCACTTCATTTCATTCATTATTCATATAAACCTAATTTTCACTCGACATTGCATACATCATTCTTCTTTTGACAACGAGCATTTGGTATAATTCATAAGATGATCTGACTACTACGATCTGATTCTATTTCAGCTGATACCAGACTAGCAAAAGCGACACTGGTATTAGTATGAAGTTGCTGCTTCAATCTAATTAGAAAATTTAGGGAGTTCTGAAATTTAAATGAGTGGTGACGAGTAAACCATTTGTTCAGAAAAATTAAGAACACTATAATTTATACAGAAAAGAAGCTCGCTATTATGTAGCTGATTTTATGGAATACTTCCGAGCACTTTAATGGCTTCATGTTTGTTTTTCTGAACATAGATGACCACTTTACGAACAATTTACATATGAACTAAACCAGAGGTTTAATCTTGATAATAAGTTTTCATTAATTTAAAGTACTTTTGCATGGGCATTAGCAAATTTTCTAATTGTGGAATTCAATTTTTAACGTAAATAAAGTAGTATTATATAAAATGAGGTTATTTCAATGTAATTTTTAACGTAAATTAGTAATGCTGTAAATCCTAGATATATTTAAACAAAATATACTTTTTCTTGCATTATTTAAACCATTTAAGGAAACATTTAAGGGAAGTTCATACATCATGCAAAAACATTTATGGTATTCTATCCCATGAAAATTTTGCTCTCCAAAATACAATTATGAAATTAGGATTTTTTTTAATTATCATTCAACAAAATTCATAAATAAATAAAATTAGATATATACAGCGTTAGATATATACAACGATCCTTTTCAGGGATATCTTATTCCTGGCTTCCAAACGATTCTTTTCTGCGATATTCTGACAAAAATTAATGTTCTGCTTTTGAATAAATGAGGCTAGAATTTCATCGAAAGTAATTAAAAGAAATTTCGTTCCTTTCAAGCGCATTTCTTCAATTAAATTATTAGCATCTCCTTGCTGCAGTCATCTCTCACATATTAATATAAACCACTGTATTCTGCTTCTCTTACACAAAGTAATATAAGTTTTAATTAATTAATCCATTAATCCAGAAATTAAATCCATTTTAATTAAAAAATGTAATCGCAAAAAGTCAAAATACCACACAAAAATTTCCCGTTGTTCCGATACAAAGAGCCATCTAGTGAGAGCACATGACAACTTTTAAAGCGAAAGTTGCACGCTGGTGTGAACTGACGTACGCGAAAAGTGTTTTTTCCGCGTTGCCGCTTTGCGCCCCAACGGACTAGTGTGAAGCAGCTTTACAGATACTGGCGCCGACATTTCAGTCCTCCCTAGACAATACGCGATTCACACAGTAAAGTCAGGAAAACTAGTTTTGTATGCAGCAAACGGTAGCCAAATTTCGACCTTTAGTAACAAGCGCCTTACCCTCGATTTTCGGTTAAGACGTCTTTTCACTTGGGATTGCGTAGTGGCTGATATGAAACAACCAATCATCTAAATAAACCTTACTCCGATAGCACGTCGATTTGCTAATTGATGCCCGGAACTATAGCCTAGTCGACAAAAAGACCCAGTTGACCTCTCGAGGTAGAACTTCCGATTGTAGCCAAATACCATCTAAATTAGCTTACTTCTTCAAAATTCCAAATTCTCACAGACTTTCTGTCAGTTTCCGCAGCTCACCAACCCTTCGCAACCCAACCAAGACCTTTAGAACCATGTTGTTTATCATTTTATTTAGACTAAATAACCACCAGTTTTTGCTAAGCCCCCCCCGTCTGTCCGCCGATATGCTCCAAGCAGCACGACAAGAATTCGAACTCCTATTTTCTCAGGATGCTATTCGGCCATCCAAGAGTCTGTGGGCCAGTCAACTTTACTTGTACTTAAGAACCACCATCATGTATCACCGGCTCATACTCAGTCTCCAACATCTCCTTATACAACACCCTCAATACCATCTCAACCTGTCTGGATTAAAACCCATGCGGATAATGAGGGCAGACACGTTGGACACGTTGGACAAAGATGCAATTTCCAACCCAAGAACCCAATCCATTACCGTACCAGCACCATCCTCTTATCTAAAGGGCCTCCTACGAGAGCAAGAGATGACTCAATGGCAATGAGAATAAACTGAACGCGAGACAGACAGGCGGACCTTCAATCACCTGCCGAAAGTTTCCACCGACCGACTGTTCGTAGCACCTCTCACCTACTTCATCAAGGGTTGACGGTCCGTTTCCAAATTTCTACAATCGCCATGGCATCTCAAATACCGATGTCTGTGTCTGAGAATCAGATATGTCACCAGACCATTACATATTTGAATGTCCTTTGACGGCTGCACACCATCTCCCGCTACCTACAAGTAATATGGACGCCTCTCACCGTTTCCTTATAACGCATAAAGGAGCAGTTTATTCAATCTCCAGCATCTTTAATACCATCTCGGCATTGAGCACAGACCTTTTACACATTTATACTAATACTTTCCAACTAATATATCCTTTACACATTTATACTAATACTTTCCAACTAATATATCCTTTACACATTTACACTAATACTTCCATTTCTAATCTATTTGATCTCATATGTCGACATGCACTCATATTATTTACACTTTCCCATTTGTATTCATACGTATTAATAGGTATGCATATCTTTTTGTATTTTATGTGATTATGTCTATGTACCTGTTTTATGTGTTGTGTGTTTATGTATTTTGCGCTTTGTGTATTATTTGTTTATGTGTATGTCTTTTTATATTTTTAACTTTAACTAGTACTTACCATCTGTTACACCACAGCTTCCTCTTCAAATCTGTAATACAATCCTATTAATGTTCTTGTATGGCCATGTATTTCCCTTTGACAACCTAAATAAACTCCCGGTGCAGCCTCGAGGAGTTCCAGGGAGCTGTTCCTCTAGATAGAGGAGGGCGTGAGACACATACATGTTTACTTCTCTTGGACATCAGGCGTCCTTGTCTTCTGTCATCTACCTACCTCTCCATATGATCAAAAAGGCAAATGGTGAATGGCGTCCCTGTAATGATTACTGTCGCCTCAATACAGTCACTGTGCCAGACCGCTATGCAGTGCCTTCCATTCATGATGGCACACAATTCTTTTATGGAAAAAACATCTTTTCGACTCTCGACATTGCCCGCGCATATCTTCAGATTCCACTGCATCCTGATGATATCGAAAAAACTACAATAACTTACACTTTTGGCCTATTCGAACTTGTCCGTATATTGATGTCTTTGACCGTCTTGTCCGTCTTTTGACTTACGTAACTCTGGCAAGACTTCCAGCGTTACATTCGCCAAGTCTTGTACGGTTTAGACTTCTGTGCAACCTATTTAGATGATACGAGAGTCGCCTCCAAGGATGAGAACGAACACACTAGGCACTTACATGAAGTTTCCTCCCATTGACGTGACCGTGGTTTAAAGCTAAACCTTGCAAAATGCGTACTTGGACAGACCACTGTCTCATTCTTGGGTTGCCTAATAACAACCTCTGCTGTTCAGCCTTCACTGGAAAAAGCTTAAGTCATAGCTGATTTCCCCAAGCCAGAAACTATAGCCCAATTCCATTTTCTTTCAATGTGAAACATGTATAGGAGATTTCTTAAAAAAAGCTGCAGACACTCAGGCTCTCTTACATGAGTTTTTCAAGGACTCTAAGAAAAATGGCAAGCGCCCAGTCCCTTAGACTGTGGACACCTCCTCATTAGTTGAAAAATGCAAAGCTGATCTCGCGCAAGCCACAACCCTCGGCTTACAAGCACCTGGCAAGAAATTGTCCCTGATGCATCTGGCATCGCTAACGGAGCCGTTTTAAATAGTGTAAGCGACTACTCGCATTTCTTGACAGAAACTTTCTCTAGTGGAGCAGCGATACAGTACATATGACCACAAAGTATTTGCTATATACTCTGCCATCAAATATTTTCGGCATATGCTAGAAGGTAAAAAATTTACATCTTTTATGGACCACCGTCCATTAACTTTTACTTTTACCAAAACATCTGACTGTAGTCCACACAGACAATTACGTCAACTTAACTATATAGTTAAGTTGACGTAATTGTCTGTGTTCTCGATAGACATACAGAATAGTATTGGGACTGATAATGTTGTCGCAGATAATTTGTCCCGCATCCAAGGAATCGACGCCGAAGTTCCTGTTGACTTTGCAGCTATTGCAGTCGACCAAACAATCGACGACGAACTCAAGTCTTTTCTCAGATATCCTAATTGTTCACTGAACTTGCAACCACTAAAACTCACCCCTGATTTGCAAATATTCTGTGACACAAGTGATAAGCGGATCAGACCTTATATTACGCCTAAATTTCGCAGACATATCTTCAACTCGCTGCACAACCTCTCATACTCAGGCGTTCGTACGCTACTAAAAACCTTGTTTTTGCACGACGCGTTTGGAAATCAATTTCCATGGATATTACATTGTGGTCTCGTGCCTGTATCCAATGCCAGAGATCCAAGATCTCTCGACACACTAAGAGTCCACTTCAGACTTTTCCGTCCACAACACAACGGTTCGGTATGCACATGTTGACTTGGCTGGCCCTCTTCCGCCTTCGAGTGGTGCAGCTTGCCTGCTTACTCGCATTGACCAATTTACACGTTGGCCGACACGATCCTTTAGATGATTTTTCTGCCCAGACTGTTGCCCGTACGTTTATCGAATGCTGGATTTCGCGTTCCGGGGTACCCTTCATTATCACCATAGACCAAGGATGGCAGTTCGAGTCAACGCTTCTTCTTTCGCTGACGTCTCTACTTAGAACAAAGCGCACCCGCTCGTCTCCATATCATTCTACCTGTAACGGACTTATCAAACGCTTTCATCGTTCTTTAAGCAATACTTCAAATGCCACAGCAACCCTCGCTGAACAGAATCCTTGCCTCTAGTTCTTTTTGGACTTTAAGTCTGCCTTTAAATCCGATCTTCAGTGCACAGTGGCAGAACTGGTGTATGGCTCACCTCGTGCACTCCGCCCCCCCCCCGATGTCTTAGATCCTGTGGCAACCAACGAAGTTGAAACACCGGAGTTTCTCAGCCAATTACGTGAAACGATGAAAAGGTTATCACCTAAACCAGCATCATCCATGACATCTCTCCACCATTCGTCCATCCGAATCTTCAAACCTGCAACCATCTCTTCCTTCGACGAAATAGCGTTCGAAAGCCACTCCAACCCTTATCAAGTTATTTACGACGGCCATTATCAAGTGCTTTCTCCAACAGCTAAGCATTTCAGCATTTCCATTCACAATTAGTATTGATCGACTTAAGGCTGCATTCCTCCTGGTTGATGACTACCGGTATCGACACGCAACTGTTCCTCCAGCCGTCGCTTTCTAGTTTCAAATGCAGTACACAATCTTACGCCTTCTGAGAGCTCGAGCAATATTACAGCACAACAGCCACACCCTCCGGAGAGAAGGTTCGATTAACCCTCGGCGTCTCTAACTCTTCGTACCATTGGTACTTGAGAGGGGGAAGTGCTGTAGGGAATCATTCGCTTTTTTCCCAACAGACGGCAGCACTACCTGGAACTTCATCTCTTTCACCATCGCAAAGTACATTCCGGGATTTTAGAGAGAACGTTCTGTTTTCGGACGCTGTTATGAGACCAGCATTTGATCTAGCTTCTTTAATGGCAAAAGCAATAATTAATAATTATGTGTTTGTTAGTAAATTGTGTTACAAGGCATTAGCATCTTTTCTTCCTTACACAAGAAGCTCACGCAACAGATCTCAACGGAAGATGATATTTTCTCGCTGTTAAATTTCAAATTGGTACATGTACCTTTTCTTGAAAAAACTTTTGCATGTGTTATCTTTCACTGAAAAACATCTGCTATTCTTTTTTTCATTTATTCAACTTATTTACCAATACAGTCTAATACATTTGTTGCAAAACTGCCAGTTTTAATATCAGAATACCTAATGTATGCTTGCTGCTTTTTAAAAAATATCAACACCTATGTAAAATTAAATCCATTTTCTCTTATAATAACTATTTTCTTTTTTATTCAGTTTAAAATCACCTTTTTCTGCCGTTAAAGATTTACAATGAATGAAACAAATTCAATTAAATAACAAAAATTTTATTTTCTTACAAATATTTAATAAAAATATAATAATTACATAAATAATCCTGAAACAGTTTTAATAGTTTTGTTTTACACTGTTATACAAAGTGGTGAACTATAGGAGGCTAAAATGACCCTCTTGTTCTTTGGCAACTTCAGCGACCGAGTGGTAAAAGTCGCTGGTAGTTCGAATCCCGGCAGGTTGGCTGCATGGGTGTTTTCATATTTTGAACATGTGTAATGAGCTAGTTTTCCTCAGAGAGTCCTCTACGAAGGCATCCCTCCCCTTAGGCAGAGAGCTTGCGAGTGCTTTGCAATATAACCCCTTGTTCTTTTCCCTTACAGTTAGAAAGTGCTGCTGCTGAATGTATACCTACTTGCACAATTAACAATTCAAACTCACATGGACCTCCTGAAAATTACTTAAAAATCATTTAATTGTTCTGAAGTATAATGCTGGGAAGAAAATTATAAATTACAATCACAGTTTTCAATTTTTTTTAAAAAAATTTAATTTGGTACTCAACATCTCATTGACTTATTAAACTCATATACACTGGTGTGCAAAACTTAAGCAACAATGCAAAATTTTGGCAGATAGCCTTGAAATTGCAGAAAAGCAGGTCTGGAGATCTGTACAATGAACACGTAAGTCAGTAGAAACGTCATGCGTATGCAAATATCAGAAACGAAACTTCAGAGGCGACGTGAGCGTACACAAAACGCGTGATGTCGGCGCGCGCAGCCTAACAGTAGAATAAAAGGAAGGACGGAGACGCAATTCAACATATTCACTGCAAGTGCCAGTGAGTCAGTTCCGCAAATATGGCTAGAAGAAATCGCCTGGACGACTTCACACGTGGAAGAATGATTGGAAAGCTGGAGGAGGGGCGTACTGTCACTAGTGTAGCTGCAGAGTTCGGAATCAACAAAAGTGTCGTTTCACGCGCTTGGAAAGCGTTCCAAACCACAGGTAAAGCTGTTAGAAAGGTTGGTCGTGACCGCCCGAGGACGACATCTGCAGGGGATGATCCATATATCGTCCTGCAGGCGAAAAGAGGCCGACAGCAGTCAGCAAGCGCCATTGCTCAGCAACTCTGTACAGCAATGGGGCGACAAGTGTTGTGGTTTACTGTGGCCAGACGCCTTCACAAAGGGGGCCTATTCGCCCGCCGTCCTGAACGCTGTCTCCCGTTGAAAGTTGGCCACCGACGCTACCGTTTACAGTGGTGCAGAGAGCACAAAAACTGGACAACTGATCAATGGAGTCGTGTCCTCTTTACAGATGAGAGTCGGTTCAGTACCAGAAGCGATTCTCAACGCGTTTTGATTTGGGGAGAGATCGGGACCCGGTTTTATCCCAGTAACATCAAGGAAAGATACCGTAACGGTGGTCCTGGAGTTCTTGTCTGGGCAGGCATTATCCTGAACGGGCGAACTGAGCTCCACGTTTCCGACAGAAGGTCTGTAACCGGGGATCGCTATTTTGAGGAGGTACTCCTTCCCCATGTACGTCTGTTCCGAGGTGCCATTGGCCCAGACTTAATCTTTATGAATGACAATGCACGGCCACATCGGACTCTTGCTGTGGAGCAGCTATCGAGTGAAGATATCACTCGAATGGATTGGCCAGCGTATTCCCCAGATTTAAATCCCATTGAACATGTGTGGGATGCTTTGGGGAAACTAATTGCAGCACGCTTACATCCTCCGGAGAACACCCAGCAACTCAAACAGATGCTGATTGAGGAATGGGCACTCCCACCGCAAGAAATGTTGCACCAGCTGGTTCTGAGTATGCGAAGACGGTGCGAAGCAACCATTGCAGTGAGGGGAGGGCATATCCCATATTAAGGAACATCTGCTTGTTGTTCTTCCTCTTGGGTAGACAATCATGAGTCACGATACTATGCGTTCAATAAAGCTTGTTCTTGTGCGATTCCAAACCGTATGCATTGTATTCCTTTTTCAGCTCCGATGCTTTCGTCATCCTTTATGTACATATTACTCTCCTTCATTTTTTGTATTTCATGTCTCTCAGTTGATTTCTCGTGAAGTTATGGCAAAAAACCCTGCTGTTGCTTAAGTTTTGCACACCAGTGTAAGTTATGTACAATATTTAAATAATTTTCAATTTACTTCTTTTCTATAAGCATACAGTAAATATCCTCTTTTATTTATTCACAATCCAGATTTTCTGACAAGTTATATAAATTTGCCTAATTGTGATCAGGCATAATACACTACTAGACATTCAAAATGCAACATCACGGAGAGGCCTGAAAATTGCAAATTTCACAGTAGACGCAAGTCACCCAGTTATGTGAATGATGTGAAATGTACGGCTTCCCAGTGCACGCAAAGAAGGTATAAGGGAAAGAACCTGCAAAATGTTCAATTTTTGTGCCATTATTTCCACTAGGGAAATCCTCGTAGGAAATCTGTCTCCGAGGGCGTGTGTAATAGTAGAGAATGCTAGGCTGTTGTCAACGGAGGCTGTTCCAGCAGACGGACAACTTTACGAGGGGCTTGGTGATTGGACTGAGAAGGGCAGGTTGGTCCATACGGTAAATCTCAGCTGACACACACCTGGACACGTCCACAGTGCACCAGCTGTGGCGACAATGGTTGGAACAAGGAAATGTGGCAAGTTCAAGATGTGCTGGTGCAGCCAGAGTCATGTCAGAACGCATGGATCGATGCATCAGCCGAGAAGTGGTGGCGAACCTGCAAGCTACTTCTACCTCCATTCTGCAGCACGATAAAGACACCCTGAATGTTCCCAATATCGACCATTTGCCATCAACTACTGGCCTCTGTTAAGAAGACTTGACATTGACCCCACATCATAGAGGTCAAAATCTGCAATGGTGCCGAGCTCAAGTGATGTGAACCATGAAATGGCACAGGGTCATATTCTCAGATGTGTCATGCTTCTCTTTCTCCAATGATAGTTGCCATGTATGAGTGCGGTCATCATGGTTTGGGGTGCAGTTGTGTACAATTTCAGGTCATGTCTAGTTCATATTCAGGGCACTATGACGGCCCAACAATATGTGGATTATGTGCTGCAGCTGGCGACACTCGCCTACCTTCAGGGAGTATCCAATGCCCTTTATCAGTAGCATAACACCTGACCACACACAGCTCTCATCAGGCAATGTGCTCTGAAAGGTGTATAGATGCTTCCCTGGCCACTGTTTTCTCACCAATCAAACACATCTGGGATATGATTGGACACCACTTGCAGACTCTGCCATTGCCGCGCTCAGAAAACGAACGACACAGCATGGAGAGCCATTCCTCAAGATACTATCCATAGTCTCATTGACTCTGTACCTAAATTTGTTACTTTGTGTATTGTTGTCCAAGGTGGTTCTGCAACCTAATTAGCCGACGCTTTTCTTGCTCTGTATTATGTATACCATTTCAAAATAAAGATCATTTATTGTTCATTGCTCTCTCTCTCTGTTTGCCGAATTCCACCACTTTCTGGTCAATGCTGGATAGTGTACTATAACCACTGCTTTAGATATCTATGTAAGCTTGGATTCCTTATTCCCAAGTTTTTATTCTTGCACCTTAAAGATCTATAGCGAATGTTGCTTTCAGGGATGAAAAATGTTCCATTAGATGCCTTATTTATAAAGAAAATAGATATTAAATCAGTATTTCTGCTATTATTGCCTATGTCAAATATTACAGTAAGGTGAATGCAGCAATTTCTATCAATAACATGACAGAAAGTGGACCATCTTTGGGAAAAGAGGTAACACGAGTTTCACCTCCTTCTTTATACTCTGTGGTACAGACTTAATTCAAGGAAAACTTTACTCATGAATTTTTTATATAAAGTGTATTAATTTATAATTTTCTTTAAAAAAAACAATCTTAGATTGGCATGGATATCAAATAGCCCAAGGTTAGCTTATAGATTAACGGTGAAAATCTATGAATTTTTCCCCTTTAACTTGAAACTATTTATTATCATGTTTCTCTTCCAATTCGAAAGTACATTTGTTTATTCTCTTCAGTGCAAATAAAATTAAAATGTTATATGCATACATGTTTATTGCTAGTACATTACAATTTATTTTTCAGGATACAGTGAAAATGGTTAACAATGTTATCCTGGATGATAAGGTATTGCATATCCCACAATTTGATCTCTCTTCTACAGGAAAAGCACCATTTTCTTACATCACCTAAACATTTCTAAGCAGCCATACAGAAGTAAATGACAAACTCCGCTCTTTTCCCAGCAGCTCTCAAATAATAGCCAATAGTATTACATTTTAGAATTGCCCCCTCAAGTCCTACTAGTTACCTCAATTGCTAAGTAATAAGTTTTATTATTATTACAAGAACTGCAATACTGATTAAATTCCTTCTGAACTGTCCAATATATAAAAAAATAATGCTGAAGATTTTTTTTTTTTTAAGTTGGCTTAACATAGTTTCTATATATTGATCAATAGTTATTTTCTTCTGAGGTGCAGAGGTTTCCCACTCCAGGCTTTAAAAAAGATTTGGAATACATATAAAAGCAAAGAACAATGCAATATATTTTATTTATATGCTCAAGGACATAGATATGAAAATCAAACAATTTAAAGCATATAACTTCATGCTCGTCCAACTCACAAAACAAAAAAGCACAATTAACACTATATAAAATAAATAAAATGACCTTTTTTAAAAAATACCTTCAATTTATAAGTACAGATATTAGGTATACAGAAATTAATTCGCAACTTAAGTACCAGGTATCAGACAACCATTTATGATTATGGCACATTAGAAAAAAATATTAAATAAAATGTTATTGCCAGCAACCAAACACACATTGTAATCTGTAAAATACAAGACTATTAAAACCCGTTTCAACTGCTTGAAAATTACAAATTTCATAAAAATTCATAGTATTTATGCAACATATACAGATGCATATTACTATTTTTAGCTGCACCCTAAATGGTTTTAAATGCCTTCAATTTCATTTCTTTACTGCAAAAATATACACAGACAATTTCTTTCCATGATTTAATATTACATATAAAGCAAAGAACAGTTTCCTTCTTCCTTTTCTTTTTTTTAGGTCAAGTGCTGACATTTGGAATGTAAGCATAAAACAACCAAATTTTAAAGTATACAAAACTTTTGAAAAAGCAGAGCTTTATGCAACAAAATACTGAAAATTTACACAACTAGCAGCATTTACAAAGGTCAAAACAAATCATAAGAAACAAGTTAGCTTTTGATAAAATTAACAATTGATTAAAAAATGATATACTTTTTGAATATATTCAAAGCCTAGGATTACAGCATGAACATTGTTTCAAAATAAAAACTATGAAATAAGTTTAAAATTTACGAACCCTTAAATTTAAAAAAAATACATCATAATTTGGTTTAAAAAAACAGGATAACCAATATAAAAATACTATTTCTTAAAAAAAGAGCATACATACAAAACCAAATATACATCATATTTACTTTATCATTAGTTAACATTGTCTTTAAATGTTTATTCCAGCATTGGCTGCTAATATTTGCAAACAATAAGCTACAGAATTGAATATAACTTATAAAACTAAAGAAAATGTAAAGAAATTTTCAAGTTTTATATATGGGTTTTTCATTATGCACAGCTAAGATTCATGCAGCATAGTTAAGTATAAAACGAGCCATAATGCCAATCATACACAGAGAGCATTTTACAAATTTATGATGCAATGACATACTTCTACAACTTAAAAAAAATATTTGCAGATTTTCATATGAACATAGATGCATGCATGATGACAAAGAATTCAAGAAGTTGAATATGCATGTCAACATTTTAAATTCTACTTTTTTAAATACTCAGAATGTTAAAATTATATATCTTAGTCATGAATGAGCTTAAATATCACAAATAATAGAAAAAATAAATAAAATGTTAAAACAGAATGTGCACACAATATCAGGTATACTTAAAAATTATAATACATTTGTAGTACATATTTTTATGTTAAAGTAATTATTTGATCAGAAATATAGAATTAAAGAATGATATCACAGAGATTTCGTTGCTAAAAATATGCAGTCAAACCTAGTACAGCATTTGAAAGAGAAAGAATTTATAATAATTTTTTACATAAAATTTATTCCTAAAAGATTAATTTTCCAAATATTTTAACATTATAGCCATACTATGTTATAAAAAGCCTGCATTAGATTAGGCTATTTATTATAGCACTTAAGGGGTAGAAAATGGTTCAGATTCATGTTACATATCAATATTAGAGAACAGAATAAGATGTTCATATAAAATATACTTTAAAATACACTTCTAAAATCTTAGAAAAGTAAAATACCATATAAATTTATATGCATACAATAAAAAGGCACTTCATACAAAAAATATTTTATCTAAAATATTTTACGATCCTATGTTATAAAAGATGTATGTACAATTCTTTCATAAAAGATGTGAGATGTGATTAATATTTCCAGATCTTATATAATCACTACAAAAGGAATTTTATGCATGTCACACATAATCATGGTGAGAGATCAAATTTACATCTAGTAATAAGAATTTTTAACCCGTGTTTTAAAAAGCTGCAAAATGTGGCAAAACTCACATGCTATCACAACATCCCACAAACAGTTAGAGATAACAGTAAAAGTTTTATTAAAAACAATATTTACATCTATTTATAGTTAGAGGAACATTAGTATAGCATGATAACACCCTCTGGATTTTTATTCATGGTAAGTTTTGGCTTTCTTCTTTCCCATGGCTGCCTCATAGCAAGTGTTGTAATAACAATATTAATAATAAACAAAATAAATGAAACAACAGCAAACCAAAAGCTGTAGCCAAACCAAGCTGTATCCTCTGACGTCCACTGTTGGTCCAGTTCTTCTTTTGTCATTACATTCATACGTAATTTTGCATAGTACTGAGCAACCCAACTAAGTACACTCCCAGCAGAGAAGAGAGCTGTACGAAAAAGTAACTGATTATAAGTAAAGTATTTTGCAATTATACTACTTTTTTTGACACTTGAAAAACAACTATATGCTTCAATAAAATTATTTGTACACAGAAAACATTTGCAAAATATACATACTACTGTTCACTAATTAATTTTATATCTGATATTAATTAATAAATTAGTACAATTTCTGTAATTGTCAACAAAAGTATAGATTCTATTATGACTTTTCTTGGTAACTTAAGAAATGATAACTTGAGATTTGCCAGATCTGTGATAATAGTGCAAGTTGTCTTATTAAGATACTTTAACAACTTTACTTGTTCTTTCAGAATATCAGTAACAACCTGAAGAGTATCCGAGAGGCAAAGCACCATTGCTAAAACAGGTAATCTGCGATATGCACACATGCAGCAGACAAGAGCAGGTTTTCATCTTGAAATTTGATGACTATTTTCCTGGTTTTTGTACCATTTGAGTACATTTTTTTTTTCTTTGGAAAAAAATTTAATGGGACTATGGAGTTCAGCTAATGAAAAAGAAAGCATTGCAGTTCTTCAGAAATATGTATTTTGTTCAACAATACAGAATGCAAAAAACACATTCCTTGAAGATGTATTTCTTAATTGATGAAATTTTATGGATCAAATTTGGCACAATTCTTTGATTTTTTAAAAGAAAACAGATTTCTGTGCACATGGGGAGAATGACAGTGAGTACAGTGCCAAGTTCTAAATTCTCATGCTTTTTAAGCTAAAAGAGATTGTGGTGTACATGAAAAACCATCACAAAAAATATTTTGTAATGGATATTTCTTGCATTTTTAAATTTGTTAATTGTTTGCTATTATGTAATTCTTAACATGCTGGCATTTTGAACATGGCTATTTCTTTCATGTCTTAGCTTGAAGAAGAATTAGATACCAATGGTTGGTGATTTTTTTTAGAAGGGGATGCAGATAATCAGAAAGTATCAACTTCCCAATTTCTTTTTAATGGCACAAAATCAAAAATTACAATTTCAATAACATTATAATGCTAATTAAAAACGCTAAATATAAAATCATACAGAAAATTTTTAAAACCATGGAACAATTTTAAAATGGACAAACTTATGCAAGATCTATAAAATTGACAAATTAATGGATAGATATTAACTCTTCAAGTGGCCAAGATTTTGATACAGAACTCCCCTCAAAACACCATAAGACATACCCCCCTTTTTTTATTATTATACCAACATGATGTTCTCAAATTTGTACCCTGACTCTTTTTCTTGTAGTATATACGCTATTTTAACTGTACGGACAGATTAAAAACATCAAGACTAATATTTTTGAACATATATATAGTTTGGCCATTTAAAGGGTTAAACAAAGTCAAGAATGAAATACAATGAGTGAAGAAAAGTGTTTAGATCATGCTTCTTAGCAAGCATCACATTTCATAAGAAGGAGGGAAAAAAAGAGCTTAAATTCCCCCTTTATATTCAAAAACAAATCCAATTAATATAGCAGATATTAGTCCAATAAAATATTTATTGATTATATTTAAAAAAATGCAAATTTGGTTAATAAACAAATGAATCAGCGATTCATGATAATAGGTAACAGAAAGCTGAGAAAGCAAAACCTCAATACGCTCCCTCCCCCAAAAAAGAAGCACCACAATATTCAGTTATAATAAAAAATAAAAGTTATTACCTCCAACACCATTCCAAAGATACAGTCCAGCTATGCCAGTTATGACTTCTACTGGAGTGACAACAGTATTGATAACAGAAAATACAGCACTTATTAAAGCAAACAACATGGCAAGTGCTAAACTCATAATTGTCAGCAGCCACAAACTAAAGATGAAAAGTTGAGGATTCTTTGCCATTTCCCGCT
>KK117127.1:255449-292624 GCA_000611955.2 Stegodyphus mimosarum | reverse complement strand
CTTTCCTACCTTAAATTTGAATTTGATTCATTATGAGCTACAGAAAATATTAATAACAAAGGGAAAACAAATTTTGATGAATTGTATACATATATACTGCAGTTTTCAGGTTCATCAATTGTTTGTGCTATCACTTATTATTTAAAACTGAATGTATTATGTGGTAAAAAATAGCCATTACTCCAGATGAACTATACATGAAAAATAAAAATTTTGTGCAAAGCACGTGACTCAAATGTAAGTATCAGCTTCATCTTTATCAGGTATTTAAATCTAGACCATTTTCAAATACCAAAATATTATCAGAAAAGAAAATGTATGAGCAATTCCTTGTCTGAGCAATCACAATAAAGAATACATATTGGCACAAAATCTGCATTAGTTCTTTAATTTAGAAGCTCTGGAAGTTTTTGAACACACTGCCAGGATTATACCTTTGTAGTAACCTATAATCTTCCTGTGGTTAAAATAAATGTATTACATGGTTGTGCAAATATAGTTGGTTCGTTGGTTTATTTTAGGTGTATAACCTTAAAATGATGCATCAAACGAATGATTTATAAATTTCTATATGTGTTATATCTGAAAACACCTGATGAGATTAATTTGGAAGATGAATAAATAAAAACAATTATATACCATGGATAAAATATAACTAAATTAAAATACTACAGCAGCAGGATTATGTTTTACACAATTTTTTAATGAATCATAAAGTGTTGGTTAAAATATATATCAGTGAAAATGAGAAATGTGCTAAAATCCTGCACGGAAATAAAAAGAAATCTGGTTCAGATCAGAGATCTGGTACAGAGAGTTATCTTTTAAAAACTTCAGAACATTAATATGAAGATTTCTTCCAATCAGCTCTATTAATCCTCTGAGCATTATGACAGGCTTCATCCAGTCATTAGAAGTTTGCTACTTGGCATATATTAGCTTATAGTTTAAGATATTTTGCTTTCTTACTGTGCACTCTTTATAAACCAACTTACAAAGGAGTATTTTTAATTTTAAAATTATTATTCCATTTTCAAGTTCGAGAGCGAAACTTTAATTTTTATCAATGGATTTTATAATAAATTCAGGACATACTAAAATACTTAATATATATTCTTATATAGAACTGTAAACATTTTGGCACAGCAGTGCAAAAAATGAATTACCTACTCTCACTATTACTAACTGAAATTTCTTGTACCTAAATACACTCACATTTGTGAAAATTGCAACACCATGAAGGACTTACGCGAGTGAGCTGAAATTTTCAGGAAATGCAAAGTAGCGCATGATATGCAAATGATTAGAATTGCAAATCCGTAGCGCATGCGTATGTTGAGCAGCGCCCTCTGAACGGCTGATGGATCCGAATAAATAGACGGCTGTAGCGAGGCGTGTATGGTTATCGGTGGTTATCTGCTAGTGGTAAACGTTAACTCAATCTGTACTTATGCCTCGTCGACGAAAGAGAGCGAGATTTGAACAACTTACAGAGTTTGAACGAGGGAGAATCATCGGCCTTCGTGAAGCTGGATTGTCGTATCGTGCAGTAGCCTCTCGTGTGCAGCGTAACAGCAGCACAGTGATGCGCGTTTGGAAGCAGTGGACGGACGAGTGTCGGACAACTCGGAAATCCGGGAGTGGACCCCGAAATGTGACGTCAGCTCGCGATGATAGACACCTGGTCCGCATGGCGCGGACGGACCGTACAGCTTCCTCTAGACAATTGGCAGCACTGTGGTCAATAGCTACAGGTGTTTCATTGTGTGCTTCATCAATTCGTAGACGTCTGCTGCAGTGTGGACTGCGCGCACGGACTCCTTTATACAGGATCCCCCTAACGCACGACCATCGCCGCCTGCGGCTACAATGGGCCAATCAGCATAGAGACTGGCGTGCTGATTGGCAGCATGTCGTGTTTTCTGACGAATCCCGCTTTAATTTGTGGTACCATGATGGCCGCATTCGTGTCAGACGCTATGCCGGTGAACGCCACCTTCCGGAGTGCATTATCGAACGCCACAGTGGACGAACACCCGGAGTTATGGTCTGGGGCGCCATAGCATATCATAGACGATCTCAATTGCTACGAATTGTGGGCAATCTGAACAGCAACCGGTATATCCGTGAAGTTCTACAGCCCGAAGCTGTTCCCTTCCTTCAAAGCTTGCCAGGCGCTGTATTTCAACAGGACAATGCCCGCCCTCATACTGCTCGGATTGTTAAATCCTTCTTTGCAGCGCAGCAGGTACAGCTTCTTCCTTGGCCTGCGTGTTCCCCGGATATGTCGCCAATTGAACATGTGTGGGATGTCATTGGTCGGCGTCTTGCTCGTGATCCTCGTCCTGTTGCGTCTGCAGACGAACTTTGGGTACGCGTACAAACGATATGGAATGCTCTTCCTCAGTCAGACATTCAAACTTTGTTTGACTCCATGCCACGTCGTGTAGCAGCACTTATTGCGGCGCGTGGTGGCCACACAAAATACTGATTCTGATCTCTTGTTCTTGTTTGTTTGCTTTGAACATTTAATCATTTATTTGTACCACTACCACTCAACTGTGTATTAAATTGCATTCAATTATGACGATTCTTTCTTGGTGTTGCAATTTTCACAAACGTGAGTGTACAAGTCTTCATGAAAGATCTAAAATCCTGCATCACTCAGAGGGTTAAATTAACGTTTAAAGAGTTAAATTAACGAACATCCCTCTAATTAAAAGAGGCACAATAGGTTAAAATATGATTCACTGATAAGGGAACATTACAAGTTGCACAAATCAGCTCTCTGTCCTTTCAGTGCATATCAGTGTGTTGATCTGCAGCAGTCAGCAGAACTCCCTTCTTGATTCCCTAATGAATCATAATACTTCACACAGTGTTTCACCTGCCTTAACTTGTTCCCTGTTTGACAGTCCCAGTGCCATTTGGCCAAGATCTTTCATTGTTTTGATGCATTTTGTGAAGGGAACAGAAACAGCATTAGTTGATTCAGCAGTGGCATCAGGAAGTTTGTTGCCCTTGATGCCAGAACGTTCAGGCACCAAACAGTATGAAATAGAATATCTAACATTACTGAAATGAAAATGTCTAAAATTTCTAACTTTAAGGCATGGCTAGTATTCGCAACTAACGATTCAAGCTCACTCAGAGAACCAGAGTATATAATGAACTTTCTGCTACATTGAAGTTTAGAGAAATCAAAATAGCAAGAATCTCTGCAGTGAAAACAGATGCAGCATTTTGAAATCTGTTTCTCTTTATTTCTTTGTGACAAACAAAAGCTGCTCCAACATGGTCACAATTCTTTGAACCATAGAAGAATATTGTTCTATAGTTCAAATATTTGCTTCTGTGCTCCATGAATACTTGTTGATATATGACATCACCAGTGTTTCTTTTCCTATAAAAATGTTAAGTAATTGAATTTTCACTTTTAGCCAGGCAGCACAACAAAAAACAAACTTTTATTAAAATAAATATTTTTATTATTTTAATGCTGATAATAATACATAAACAATAATTTAAGTTCACTATAGCTGATTGAATAAGACTGCTGAATGTCGGTAGTTTGTCATGGGTTTGGTTCCTGGAAACCAAACAGGTTAAATGCTTGGGTTTTTATATTTCTCCCATGTGTACCAACGGAGGTAAGAAAGGAAGGAGGGCCAAACCCATACTACGAGTGTAGCACTGCTCCGAGGCTTCAGTCTTCAGATGGGGTGTTTTTTGTTTACATTCAAAAGCTCCCTTGACAGTGCTTTGATAGTATTTCGCCACATGACAATTCCATACAAACCAAAAAACGGGACACTTCCGCATAAAAGAAACATTCATTATGTGATGGATAATAACAATTTGTATAGTTTAGTGACATTTATGCAAAAATCACATCTTGGCTATTTTTCGATAACTAACAACAGCGATTTTGATTATAAATTTGTTTTATAAAACTCTAAGCTGTTGAACTACAAAAATAGAGATTTTAGCAAAAACGTTATGCTTAAAGAATGAAAAATACCTTACGGTACCTTTAAAATTGCATACGTCTTTCAATACCCTTGATAGAGTATTCACTTTTATTTCATGTTCCAAATGCCAAAATGTTTTAAATAATTTTTTTTGTCATCCACATATTATTGTAACATGTATTTTTTAAAAATTCTTGGAGAAGAGGCTTTATAGTTGCTCATTTTAAACTCATCATTTTATTTTTATATAACTGAAAAATAATCACAAAATGTATCCTAAAACATGTTTTAAGTCTTAATGGCTAAATGTAAATATAAAATTATGCATGATAAAATATTTGTAATTAGGCACATAGGTCAGGTTTGGGCTCTAGTGTCCCTTCGATTGGCGACAAATTTTGTTCAGTTTCGGTGATGAAACACCATTTCTGGTTATCATGATAATTTTATCTTGGTTTCAGCTTCCTGATTTCTTTGAAGTGAACACAGATTGATGTGTACATGGACAAAGTCAAGGCAGTGTGCAATGCCTAGTTTGTGCAATTCTGATGTTTTTTAAGTGAGAAAGTAGATCGATGTGTACATGGATACTGAATTTGTGCAATTCTTTGACTTCTTATTTTGGTTTTTTGTAGTGGCCATCTTGAAATTGAACCTTCTTGGTGCCGATCTAGGCATAAAAAATGAATTGCCAAAAAAACAAGGGGCACCCAATTGCAAACTTTTACCCAGGTTTTTATTAAATAGAGTAAGGCCTTTTTTTTGTTGTTGTTGTTGTATGCTTTACGCATGCACATTTGATTTTTTCCTCCAATAATAAAACATGTGAAGAGCCCTGATTCTTAATTTCACTTAGGCAATAAATAAAAACCTCCTTCTTGAAGAAACAATCATTTTAGCATAAATTTCTGAGATCAATAATTTGGCTCCGTAGCTGCATATTTGCTTGGCATACATCTCAAACCGAAACATTCTACATAGTTACATCGCTGATTTTACACCTACTGGTATTTTATACCTCTGACGCCAACCTGGCGAATCATTATTCATTATATTTAGCTTTCATCACTGCATGCCTAAACATTTTTTTTTTATATTAGTAATTGAATAATAAAGAGTATGGTAACCTTTTGTGTTGACATTATGCTTGGCGATGATTACAGATTTAAGTTAAATGCGCTAAGAAATGCTGACGAGAAAAAATTCAACAAAAATTTCTTTCCTTATACTAAAAATAGATTTTGTTAATGATACTCATAGGTCAAAAGATTACATTAAGTGCTATTTGAATTAAGAGTAACTGATTTGTTATTCACATAAACCCAGAACTTAGTGCCAGGGCTTGCATGCCCGCACTGGGCGGCAGAATTTAGGGAAGACAGAGCAAAGAACCTCTTTGGACAAAGAGGGGGAGCAGTTCTAGATCAGCAAATACCACTACCGATAGCGAAGAAAGTGACAGAGAGGTTACTGAAAACAAAAACATTTTGATTGACAACTTAGTCGGAATTCTCGACACAGCAATTACAGTACCTGAACAAGAAATTATGTCTGTCTACAGAATTAAAAAGACTAAACAACTTACACCGAAAGAAGTGCTTAATTAAGTAAACAAATATTAAACTTTTTTTTGTAAATTTTGATACCCTTTAGATCAAAAATGCTTCAATATTTCATAAATCACGATTTCATATTTTTATAATTTCTGCATACCATCTTACTAGATTTAAACTGATGGTCTAATATCCAGAAAAATCCCAAATCCGGAATCGTGAAAGTCCTGACGAATTCGGATCTCGGACTTTGTACTGTAGTATACAAAAAGAAAATATATACATTTATATGTATATTTACGACATAATTACAAAATATTTACATCCGATTGTGTCAAAACTCATCGATCTTAATGGTTAAGTCACTGAATGTTTTGATTACCACGAAGAGATTGCCAGTGCTTCCAAGCAGTGTATATGGAAAACCGGTTATGGTATCTCCTCTTACTTCCTACCTCCATGGTGTAACCTTAATTCAAGTCACTTTTATTTAGTTCAATTTCCACTGTTTCTTTGATGACTGAAGCACTGAAATATAGATTTTTTTCAATTTTTCTACAGCAATTTTCATATTTTTGTTTCTCAGTTCTTTTTTATTGTCAACTGAAATTCAGTAAACCCTTTAAAATCTTTCTATATTCTCCATTTATATATAGCAACAATTATTTCAAAAAATACTTCTACAATTTTCTTACAGAAATCATTATTTTAAAATGATTAGCCACGATTTGAATAATGATTATATATAAATAACTACTTTATGATTTACACTAAATTTTCTCAGCTCAACCTGATATGACATTTAAAGAAATCAGATAATTTTAAAGAAAATTCACAATTAGAAATTAAGGAAAATTATATCCTCTTTCAAAAAGAGGGCTTTCTCTGGGGCTTTTCTGTAGGAAAGTATTTACCTTACATATGGGGAAAATCAATCACAAAAGAGGCCCATTCGCCTTGGTGTCACCCGAAAGCAAATCGAACTACCGATATTTATTGGTCTTAACTGCTCATCCACTGATGGAACAGGAGACCTATTTACCACTAATGGGCCATGAGAAAAGTACAGGATGTTTTAATACACTCATAAAAGCTCAAAAAGTTAACATAGAGGGATCCCAACTGTCTTGCTCTCACGTTTCATTTGAAAAGTACAAGCTGCAGCACAGCTAACGTTTATCTTATTAAAATATATTTCAACACTTATAGACACCAAAATGTAAATGTTTTGAAATTAGCAAAATACCTGGAAATCCTTCTCTCGAAATAGCAGTGGGCGATGATAGGATCTTACTGTAATGTGTAATTACAGCTTTTAAGAGAAGGAAAAGTGCTTTCTCTCCATTGGCTTTGGATATTGTCTCCAGAACTAAGGAACAGAGCTAGTCTGTCACTATATTTGTATTGTGTATGTTTCCGTTATTTCCACAGAGCGTGAATGAGTGATTATCCATTTACACTCCTCCTTAACTGGGCCATTAGGCCAAGGTCATGAGAACAACTTGTGCAGTGCTCTGAATATATGTTTTTTCTTTTTTTTTCAATTATTTATAGATTATTATTATTAGTAGTAGTAGTAATAGTACTGCAAAAAATGCACATCTTTCACATCACTCATTATCTGATGGCTTTTTTACTGTCTGAAGTATTTTGTTTTGTGCTCTTTTCTATTACACCTTGGCAAACAACACATCTTCGACTTGTGTTTACTTCAATGAGCCAATCCATTCATGGATATTTTATGACTAAAGAGACAGTGAAATTCCGATATTCAATAATTTTTCATTTCTTTATATCTCCTTAATTAAAGCAACATGACTTTTTTTGGTGCACTGTATTTTTTCAACTGGTTTGTTTAAAAATGAAAAATAGCAATTGAAAACTGATAAATCTAACAAATGAAAAAATAGTTTCTTTTCCCAGTTATAAGTTTGTTTGCCTAACATGTACTGGTTGGTACATTATACTTTTTTTATACTGGTCGAAGATCCTTCTTTTCACTGCATGAAAGTTAACTTTCTCACTGACATTTTGAATCATGTTACAAATTTCTGCATTTAGTTGCTTCATAAGCTACTGAATTAGTGAAAGAATAGGTTACCACATTTAGCACTTTGACACTATTTGCCAAATGATGCCTGATTAACAGGAAAAGTATGAAACTTCCTAATCATATGTAAAAAGTCCTTCCTTGAGAAATGAGATGATTGAGTTCTCTGCTCAGCTTGAATTGCACAGCCTTGTAAATTAATTCATTATGCTAGATGTGGTCAAAAGTTTGGTCATCTCTTGAATAAGAAAGAGCACTAACGGATGACCTACACTCACAAATTTAATAATTTTAATAAACTGCTAACTGGAAGACAGCTGAGGAAATGAGAGTCTTGTGCGGTAAAAACTTTCTTAAGGTGAGAGTCCATAGTTCAGATGATTTCGATTTTCTGTGGAAATGGCCGTCTTAAACACGTGAAATTCAGTACCAGTATTATTTGTGTTTTTGGAAATACTGACCACTTTCACAGATGGTTACCAAGAGATGTTTTGCTGAATACATGTCTTCAATACCTTACCCAATTCAGGAAGCAAACATTACGAGGTATAAAATTTTATCAATGCTCTGATCTTTTTATGCTTTGGGAATTAATGTAGGCATGCCCACCTTTGGAAAATAAGAGAGGAAAAGGCTACTATTGTAATTTTCTTCCCTATAAGTTTGTAGTGGTTTTGCTCAGGAGTTTCTGCAGCATTTTGTTCAAAATCTCACCGAGACCAGGAATCATATTGTTCTTCAGATGACGCTAATACTTCATCTGTCTTGTGGGAATATGAACTTAAGTTTGTGACTAATGAACTCTAAATCAATTATCAATATATGAATTTACTTCAGCAAAAAAAAAAAAAAATTTCATCAATGGAGATATCGAAGAAATAAATTGTTGACAGAAGTGAGTGAAAAAACATGAGTTTTTTCTTGAACAACAAAAGAGAACCTTGAGTCACTTGCACGAACATCCAGAAAGCTCTCTCTCATTAAGAGTTTTTTTACCGAAGACAATTCTATGAGATAAGTCTTGTATATTTTATGACAAGACTGCTTTTTAAAACATTCTTTAATTTTCATGGTTTAAGTTTATTAACTTCTAATTTGAATTCTGGATACCAAGAACTTATAAGACTTTAACCCTGAGTGGCATGGCTTTTTGAAACTGCTGATAAAGACCTATACTTAAACATCATACAATAGCTAATTTGTATAATAGCTTATTTTAGTGTTTTCATAAGTTTCCATTCATTAAGACGATATTTGCATCATTAAAGAAAGTAAGAAAACAAAATATTTTAAATTATAAGCTATATCCAACAATCAGTTGGTATATGACAATATATACCACCTGACAAGAAACTCATACCTGGATAAAGATAGTCATGCCACCCAGAAGGTTATTTCTTATTTTACTATGATCTTTCTATATATATATACATATTTTTTTCAAATGATAATTTTCTCTTAGAATGATTCTATGAATTATAATGAAGAAAACAGCAACTTTCTATTTTTGGAGGTCCCTGGTGTTGGGTAGATATATTGTGTTAATGTCATGTAAAAATCCTAATCTGCAATCTAATTTCATGCTACTCATTTTGTTTTTGCATCATACATGTTAATAGGACCACAGATTATTCTGCTAATGACCTCTAGAACCATAGGGAAGGAAGCATAAGAAATAAATGGTCTGATATCACTAGCTTGTTTTCCTGGCAAATGCACATACCTTTCTCAGGAACATAAAACATATAAGGCTATATGAATCTATAGTTGAGGAGATTAGCATCATTTATGTTCATAGAAGTGAAGATCAGCATCTGCAGTGCTTAATGTTGAAACTGCCCTCTAATACCAATGGAAAAGAATCTATGCATTTTATCCCATGAGCATCTGTGAAATGATAAAATTTGGCAGCTTGTAAATGGCATGCAGATACATTTTCATTTTTAAGAAAATCAACTGCGATTTGCTGCTCTAATTTTTTTTCAGAGTTGTTTTTAGCAAAACCACAAAACAGTATATGAAAGACAGAAAAAGAACACCATTTCTTGATGTCAAAGTCTGTTACATCTATAAGATAAATTTCAATAAAGACGGCTACAAAGAATTGCGTCTCCTAGACCACATACATGTCTTTATTATTTATAAATAGAAAACCCTGAAGCTCACCTAATTTAATTCCAAGACTGCACATTTCTGGAGGTGATGAGCTTTCCATTTTTATTAAAGTTCAAGATAACAGTATCATATCTTGACATCTTGATCCATAATAAAATAACATCTTGATAATTTCAAAATAAATTAATTAAACTTTCTGCTACAATGCAGAGTTAGACTGATGCACAACTTTAACTTAGAACTTTATTTATGCTAAAGGCTCTGTGTAGAAATGTACTATTAAGATGCCATTTTGAAAATATTTTATGTTTCCCTATAAGCATTAAAAAAGCTTTACCTAAGTGCACCACCGTCATGAATATTCATTTCTGAATTATTTATACATAACACAAGTATTCACAAAAACCTGCATGACTGATTCCTATTTGCAAACCAATCCAAAATTTGAATTATCCAAAAACTGGTTTTCTTTTCTGCTCTTGGAAGCAAGAAATTTTAAGAAAAACCAAGTTAAAAAATTACAAGACTTTCTTCAAAGAAAAATTCAGCTCTAAATCAATTGAATAAAAAGTAGTAGTAATCAGAAAGACCTGGCAAATAGAACATGAATTTCAACTTCAAATTTAGCTACTGCAACAAAAACCAGAAAGGAAAATGAGTGTGTTCAAATGGCAGGAAAAATTCACCCTTGAAGACTTTAAAACTCTTGTTTTAAAGTTAAAAAAATTACAGCTGAAGTTAATAGAAACCAAAGCAAGAAATACTTTGATGAATAGATCTGTTTTAATAGAAGAGCAGGTAAGGATGCTGAACTCTCACTAGTTCAATCTAGACTATAATTCTAGTGAGCATGCTAAGTTGCACGAGTGTTCAGGGTGTTTTCAATGATTTTTCCTATGTTTAATATCAATATCTGCCTGTTTCAATAAAATTAAGATCCTCACAGATGCATCCCTCTTCTTAGGAAGACAGCCCTCATATGCTCTTATACACTCTTTTGCAAAAAAATCAAATCACCATGAAGGAAGTGGTTGTTTTTGACGAAACTGAATATGTGTATAGCTCATACACCAATAATAAAATGATTAAATCAAGGTACCTGTTCCCGGCTCACAAACACCCACTGAGAGTTCAAATTAGTAGTTGGTCGAACCACCCCTGGGGGTAATGCATGCTTGAATTCGTCGAGGCAAGAAGTGGTAGAGGTTCCTAATGTCATCCTGCGACACATTCTGCCAGGCATTCATCAGTTACTGCTCTAAATCTGCGGTATTTTATGGTGCACGAATCTGGTGGCCTACCATGTTCGAGACATGCTCGATTGGTGAAAGGTCTGGTGACATTGCTGGCCAAGGAAGAGTATCAACCATACGGAGACAGTCCAGAGATATGCAGGCAGTATTCGGCCTGGCATTATCTTGTTAGAAAATGGCCCCAGGATGACGTGCCATGAAGGGTAATGCAACCGGACGTAGCAAGATGGTATCAACATATCGTTGAGCTGTTAAAGATATACGAAGGATGACTAAAGATGACCTGCTGTCATAAGAAATAATGCATCACACCACAGATTATGGCAGTATGCCTTTGTAAAACAAAAGCTAATTGGGACTGCTGGCCCCGTACTCTCCAAACACGAAACAATGCTTATCTGCTTCGAGAGTGAAGCAGGATTCATCTCTGAACACTACATGATGCCAGTCTGATGGAAGCCATGAAGATCGGTTCCACCATGCGACACCACTCCAGACGACTCCACCGATGTTGTGGGGTCGAACGCAAACATCTTAAAGGCCTCTGTGGGCATAACCCTGCCTCAGACAAGTGCAGTGAGATGGTGAATGGTACCACGGGAGGTATAGACGTGGCTGTAATGCGTTGAATAGTCGACAATGATACCATTGGGGCGGTTCAGGCCTGGCGAACAATCATCCTACCTTGCCACGCATTTGTGCTCCTTGGCCTTCCAGAGCCTTCATTTCGTTGCCAATTCCCTTGTAGCAACCATTGCTGCCAAAATCTTTGCACAGCAGTGTCTGTATGCTACCATGTTCAAGGTGCAGGTGGCGGCCTATTGCTCAGTATGATCACCCAGCTTCAAGCAACCCTATAATGCGACCATGTTCGAAGTCGTTTAGTTGTCTGTAAGGTCTTCAATATCGTCGTAATGGCTTCTTTAGTTGCTTTTTTATGGAATTACAATGGCAGCAACAAAAAAAGATAAATTTTCTGCCTCTGTTACTGGTTTTATACTTTGCGAATTGCACACTAAAAATGCGTGCTATGATCACAATTCCTGTTCATTTTCCTTGAAACTTTAATCGTTTGCATGTTAATCAAGATGTTTTTGTATACCAGATTTCATCACAATCGCAAAAGTCCTTCTTGGTGCTTCGATTTTTTTGCAAAAGAATATATATTCAAGCAAAGAAAAAAACAAAGATCATGAAATTGCTACGAGTCTGATTTCATAAATGTTACTTTTTCATATTGGAAGGCTGGACTGCTTTAAATAAAAATAAAACACTGTGCATACAGTCATGTTTGACGAGATGAAAAATGTAAATGGTGAATCGCAGAAAAGTGAAAAGGCTCTATGTAGAAATGTGCTATTAAGCTGTCATTTTGAAAATATTTTCAAATTCTCTTCATGATAACTTTAATACTGACTTCTTTTTAATTACAGACAAATACAGAATGAAAAATGCTCTAGTGGCCTGAAAAACAAACTCCATGTAACTGTTCATTTTGTTCTGATATCTACCGAATGTGAAAAACTACAGTAACTAACTCACTGTCCTGAGATAAAAACTGGCCTCTGTTTGTCATCATCAAATACAAAGTGTGCACTACCAAAATTTGAACTTTGTGAGAAGTAAAAAAAAAAAAAAAAAGCGCTGTATTGAATGACATGATAAAAAATGTGCATTTAACTATGGGAAGCTAAGAGAATGATATAAATAAATAGACATTTTTCAAATATGTAAACAGTTATTTATAGAAACGATTATTCATTTCAGTTTAAGATAGAATACAAAGTCAGCAGATTTAAACTCGCATCTCTGTGATCCATACCTCATTTGCTGAAGGGGGGGGGAAGACTAAGATCAAAATTAATATTTATAATCCAGAGGATTTATTATTTGCTTAGATGAAGGAAAGGTTTGATAATTGTTGAATATATCACTCATGGATTACCTGGCTTAGATTTTTTTGCTTTGTAGAGGAATTTCGAAGGGAAACTTGTTTATATTTATGGTACACATATAGGGAACATCATGTGAATCCCATTCAACTGCAAAAAATAGAACCTGGGTTAAACTACCCATATATGGGTAATTACTGCAGAGCTCAAATACGACGTTGATGGAAATAGAAACTTTCAACAGGAAGGAAACTTAATTTATCAAAATACTTTAAACAGTTTTAGGAACAGGAAACTTAATTTATCAGAACACTGTAAACAGTTTTAGTGGGAAAAAATTAAGATATATTCAAAAGACTAATAAGAAAGTTTTAGTTAGTTGCTTCAGTTTTTACATGGTTAATGTTCTGTCAGTTAAACATAAAAAAAAAAAAAGGATGATGAGGATGATATATAGATTTAAGGATACTGAATTATTTCTTGAAGAAAGGGGGGGATCAGCAAACACAGCTGTGATAAGCCCAGCTAATGAAGACTTTGATGTTATTTAACATTATAAAGGTAAGGAAAAAAATTTGTTATCCACATGTTTTCATTAATTGAAGTTAATTTTTTCTCAGCTTTATTCTGTTAAGATTTATACATTAAACAAGTCAGCTTGAGATCCATGACCTGGAGTCTACATGAATTTATGAAACTAATTTAAGTAGCATCAAATGCAGTTAGAAAAAAAAGTACTCTCAAAAATTTCTAAAAACCTTTTATTCCCCACTAAAATTCAGAAGATAGTTTCAAATTATTAATTGCCTTTACATTAATGTACTTACGATAATAACAAATCAAAAAAATTTTTAAATAAATGTTCATGAAAATAATTTTTTCAAAAATGCTGCAACTTCATTCGAAAAACTAGAAATTTTCCATTACACTCAAGTCTAAAACGAAGAATGAAATAAATATCTATAAATCAAACAATAATTAGTCCAAATATACTAATTATACAATTAGAATAAATCTTACCCCAGATATGGCTTTTCCTGTCACCAAACCCATGATTCAAAGTTTTAGAGCCTTCAAATAATCCAAAGTGTAGCTCCCCACGAAATTTCGTACTATCACCTGCAGTAGCGTTGCTAATGCTTGGAGGCAACCCTACTTTCACAGCTTTTGCAACGATCCATCTTTGCGTGGCGAAAGATGCCGATAAAAGTGCTAGAGCTCCACAGCAAATGAAAAAAGTACAGAAAGTTAATACTCGTTTAGTAAGATCGGTCCGCATTTCGTAGAATTATCTTACGAAATTCTGGTGTTTAAAAATATTCAACAATCACAAACTTGCTAGATGCAGCGATGACACTTGTTGAAGCTCCTTACGTACTTCATTTCGTTCTTCCTGAATTAACACGAAACTAATTTTACTTAATAATCATAATATTGAGTATTAAAATAAAGCGTTTCATATTCAGAGGTACCACAATAATTCCCGAAAAACTGCAGAACATTAATACTTTTCATTGAGATTCAAATCCACCGTCACAGCAACCATACGAACACCTAGTAGGAAACAGTTATGCTTGCTTAGCGTATCCAACAGGTTAGTTTCGCATCGCAAAGTGAGCTAATTTCTATGAATATCGCCAAATTGGCGAAATTGCTTTCATTTAACCCCGGAATTTTCAACCTTTTTCCCTTCAGCCCCCCCCCCTTTTAATTTTCTCCGTCGATCCCCTACATTTCTCTGAAATATGCAACATAATCATAAAACAAATAATTACACGTAAAGAACTAGATACCAACAAATTAAGAATGCAAACAAAAGTTTCGATAAAATGATTTATTACAGTTATGTTTATTTTTTGTTGTACTATTATCGTTATCATTAATTTTACAAATATAATTTAGTTCCCCATAAACAAAATCATGAATTCTAATTGCACAAAAAGCTCGATTTAAATTAATGTGAATGTGATGACTGCACTTGACGTATTCATGCAATTTTTTTAATAGTCGGCATAACATTGTTTAATTTTTAAATTACCTCGTTCAAAAATATTCAACATGCTTCTTGCTTTCCTCTGTAGTTTTCCTTTTTTAGTATTTTTTATTGTGTTTTCTTTTGTTCTTGCGCTTTACGTTTACATAAAAAATTCGTGTATTTTGACAAAATATTGTAATTTTAAGATATATTAAATAATTCTAGTGTATTTTCCGGGTTATATTTATTTTATATGATTTCTTCCTTATGACCTTATACAGCTTTATATCAATAAAAAATAAATTATCAATTTTATTTATAATTTTTTTAATAATCAATGGGATCGACTGCGTTTTACTTTTAGATAAAAAATGCATGTATTTTAAGAAAATGTTGTTAATGTTTGTTGCGTTTTACTTTTACATAAAAAATTCATATATTTTAGCAGTAATGTTGTGGGGTTTTACTTATTTAATTCCAATGTTCAATCTTAGAACCCCACGAACACTAACAAGCGAATAATCGCTTAAATGTGAGAATAAACACGTAAGACGTAAGAAGGGTTAACTACCCTTTATTTCTTAGAATAAATACAATCAACTCCTACTCGGAGTATACACAAAGCCTCCACGTGGGCTCGAAGTTAAATAATTATGAATTTAAACTAAACTAAGCTAAGCTTAACTAAAGCTATCTGAAAGATATACTCGAAGCTATCAGGTTTCTAAGTGGGCGGCCCCTATATATTAATTAAATCGGCGAAGCCAAGCAAGGGCCTAAAGTATGGCCGAGCGTAGTATCCTAAGAGCGAACGTAGCGAAAAGGCAAACGCGCGCTAGTCCTCGGCGAAACGTCGACTTTAGATAGCATTCTTACTCATTTGCCTTAACTGTGTTTCTGAAATTACATTCTGGTAGGAAATTGTAAGCTGAAATTAGAATTGATAGAAAAGGTGCATAACTTAAAGCAACCATTAAATAATTAGGAAAAACCTTACAATGTTTGAAATATATTAAATAATCTTAATGTATTTTTCTCCATATATTTATTTTATATGATTTCTTCCTTAGGGCATTATACAGCTTTATACCAATAAACAATAAATTATCAATTTGATTTATAATTTTTTTGTAATCAATGGGATCTTGATTATGTAGAATAATTGCCGGTGCATATTCGGCTGTCGACCCCCAGTCGACTCCTTGATCATTACTGACCCCTTTCAAAACTTCATCGACCCGCAGGGATCAATACCGATATCGGTGGGATTGAAATAACGGGGAAATTCGTTCCTTAGAGCAATAAACTTCACAATAGTTTCATTTTTCTAGTAGCGCAGGTGATGAACATCTACGTATCTACGTTCAGGCACTTTTTTAAAGAAAAATAGGAACCTTTAAAAATATTCTAAGAGCTATTAGAATCTTTGGACAATATACTTTCGAACTTCGGAAAGCCAAAAGGGAATAGAAGAGCAAAAATTTTCGAGAAATAAAAAATTTCGAGCTAAAATTTCGAGCTTATTCTGAGCTTGTAAAAGCTCTAAGTATTCCATATCAGAACTTAATTTCTAATATTAAAAGTGTTAGGGTCTAATGAAACGCCGACAGGACTGTGAACAGAAGTTTGTAGATATACAAATAAAATAATGAGTAATTAAATATAGTATAGAGAAATAAAGTACTAATCAATTTATAAGGCATTTCCCTCGCCTTCTTCGCATGCCTTTGCGGTGTAGTGGTCAGCACTCTCGACGCGTATTCGAGAGGTCTGTGGTTCGAGTCTCGGTGAGAGCAGTGCTCATTTTTCACATCTCCTACTTCCAAAATACCTAATGACTCTACAGTGGCGTCCGAACTAAAAAGGTGGTGGATGATGATTTCCCACCTCCAGGATTTGGCGATTCGGTCCCCTAATCCCCACTCGCCCTTTAAAAGAGGGAGTATATAAGGTATTTCTTCCGCCTTCTTCGCGTGCGTTTGGGGTGTAATGATCAGTACGCTCGATGCGCATTCGAGAGGTCCGTGGTTCGAGTCCCGGCGAGGGCATTGCTCATTTTTCCCATCTCCCGCTTCCCAAATACCTAATGTCTCTAAGATTAAGTTAATAACAAGTAGACTAACGCCAAATTAAGTTATAATATATCATAAAAATTACCTGAAATAATAAAACAAATGAAACAGTAAGCAGTCACTTTATTTTGGTTTTATAACCATCCATTTAAAACCTTGATTGAAACCATAAATACATATCTTTTTGAAAGTACTGCATTTCAGCTGAGGTGACTTCCCCAGATGCTCAAGTATACTCACGTATTTTTTTTTTTCCCCGGGGGTCGTGAGATGTACATTCAGTAACTAATACTGATATTTTTACTAATTGTCAAAAGTGCTAAATTAATGAAAGAATATTCGGTTAACATTGTGATTCACTAAAGTATCTGACTCATCTTATCTGAAGATTTTGCTCAAAATCGGAAAAATATTGGAGGCGGGCTCAGGCTACATTTGAGCCCGAAGAATTTTCTTAGATATGCATGTCAAAAAACCAAAAATCAAAATGGGAATTATTACAAAACTCTTATTAAGCTGCCTTTTCAAAGTATTAAAATATGTACATAACTCTTCCCTCGAGGGGTGTTAAAGGTAGGCTAAACTGGGAATGATAGTCAAACGATAATTACCTTTTCGAACTGAAACAGGAATAAAGGAGCTGACCAGCGAAAAGGCTGAAATGGGACATCACCATGGTGTTTAACACAGCCCACGACGTTGTATTCAGGTTCGAATCCTGAGTAAAACATGCCTTTGTAGCTTGGACTGCTTAAAGTCTGTCGATCAAAAAGTCCTGTTGAGAAGTTGGTTGCAGAAGAAGAGGATTACGAGATCTTTGGACTCCACTCGCCATGAGCCTCTCCGTCAAAAATGTTATAGAGTCTAGGCAGAGCCGTGCAAAGATATTTTTTCACCTGAGGCAAAAAGGTATATTTTACACGGCTCAACATTGAAAATGCAGCACCAAGAAGGAGTGGTCAGAAATTTATGCAAATTTTAGAGTAGATGTACGTCACTGAGTTATGCGAATGATGTGAAATGCGCAGCTCTCCGACGCACGTGAAGTAAGATGTAAGGGAAGAAACATGCAGAATGGACAATATGCGTGTCGTTATTTCTGCCAGATGAATTATCGAAAAAAGCTGGTTTTTGTCTCGGAGGATACATGTAATAGGAGAGAATGCTAGGCCGTCGTCAATGAAGGCACTTCCAGCAGATAGACGATTTTGCGAGGGGTATGGTGATCGGACTGAGAAGTGCGGGTTGGTCTTTACGTCAAATCGCAGCTTATACTCACATGGATGCGAGCACGGTGCATGGGCTACGGCGAACATGGTTGGAACAAGGAAGTGTGGGAAGAAAGAGGGGTGCAGGTGCAGCCAGAGTGATGTCAGCAGGCGTGGATCGACGCATCCGGCGACAAGCTGTGGCGGTCCCGCAAGTCACTTCTACCGCGAATCTGCAGCATATGCAAGATTCCCTGGATGTTCCCGTGTCGACCAGAACCATTTTCCGTCAATTGGTTGAACGTGGCCTGCTATCACGGCGTCCGTTAAGAAGACTGCCATTGACCCCACAACATAGACGCCAACGTTTAGAATGGTACCGGACTGGAGCGATGTGGATGACAGAATGACGAAACGTCGTGTTCTCAGATGACTCACTCTTCTGTTTATGCAGTGACAGTCGCCGCATGCGTGTGTGGAGTCGACGTGGAGACAGATCTAATCCGTCAGTAACTGTGGAACGCCCCGCCGCGCGACAACGAGGCATAATGGTATGGGGCGCTATTGCCTACGATTCCAGCTCACCTCTAGTTCGTATTCAGGGCACTATGACGGCCCAACGATACTTGGATAATGTACCGCTGCCGGTGGCAATCCCCTACCTTCAGGGGCTGCGTAATGCAATTTTTCAGCAGGTAACGCCCGACCACACACTGCTCGCATCTGCCAACATGCTCTGCAAGGTATACAGATGCTTACCTTGCCACCGTACTCTCCTGAGCTGTCATCAATCGAACGTGTGTGGGATGTGATTGGACGCCGTTTGCAGACTCTGCTCCTGCCTCGTTCAGAAGACGAACTGTGTGGCAAATGTTTGAAAGGGAATAGAAAGCCATCCCTCAGGACACCATCCGCACTCATATTGCCTAGACTCTTTGCCTAGACGTGTTTCTTCGTGCATCGCTGTCCGCGGTGGTTCTACATTCTACTGAGCCGACGCCGTTCTCGCTCTGTATTCTGACTATCATTTTGAAATAAAGATCACTTATTGCTGCTTGCTGTCTCTGTCTTTTTTCCAAATTTCATCACTTTCTGACCACTCCTTCTTGGTGCTGCATTTTCAATGTCGAGCAGTGTATATATATAGAGAGAGAGTGTGTATATATATAAGAGCAGTGTATATATATATAAAGCGGCCGCAATTACTTTTATTTAATGCAAATATAGAGTGATATCAAACTAGCTATATTTGTATTAAATAAAAGTATCTGTATTAAATCAAAATATCATAATTCTTGTAACATAAATGTACCGTAATTCTTAAAGTATTTTTCAGTAGCTTTTTAAATTCAGAAAAATAATATAACCATTTATTTATTACTTTCAAATGAAAATATTAAAAAATCCTTTTTTGATAAATAAGAAACAACACTGAAATACATGCTGCATTAATTTCCAGGTTTTCTTCAATTCTTCCTTTGTTTTATTAATTTAAGTTTGCCGAAATTTGTTTCCCCTAATAATAAGCGGCAAATTTAAAACCATAATTAAAGTAATTTTCTAATTCGTCAATTTGCCCCCCTTCTAGTGATTCACCTGAGGCAAGTGAACCCTTGTCCCGGCTCTGAGTCTAGGCATAAGACTCTATTGTACTTTTCCTGTATAAAATAAGGTTATAGTTTCCCTTTAATTCTTCCAAAATGACATAACTTCTTTTAAAGAGATAGTTCTGCTCTCGTAGTATATTATAGCTAAAAATTCAATCCTACAAACATGCATGCTATTAGAAATTAAACTACTGAATTATTAATGAAACTAAACTCAGAAATGCTCATAATTTATTAAGTATTCAACATGTATTATAAAGAACGAAATAATAACTAAGGAGTATTACCCCTCTGAGGAAACGTTTTCTTTTTCAAAATGCAAACCTGGATCACCCCCGCCCCCCATTTGAAAGAGTTGCTGAGTCTTTTTATTTTACACAGGAAAAATAACAAGAGAGTAGGAATACTCTAAATGTATACTCTAAATATAACAGAAATGAATTGTACTTGTACGTAAAGGAATATGATGTGTTAGAAGTAAAACTTGAGATGAAAGTCGTTCAACATCGCAAGCAACTCGCCTTAGTGCAAAATGAAAATTTTCTTTAATGAGTAGTGGAAGTTTTCTTCGTGCATGAAGGCAATACTATTGGTTAAAAGATTTGTAAAAGATTTCCTTTTCTAACAAGTTAGCGATTTTGCTGATTAGGTGTTAACATCGGATGGCTGAACTCAGTAGCCGGTTTAGTATTTTACTGCCGAAAGCTTTGCCTAAAATGTATCATAAGAGATCAATACTGCACCTGTAGGAGAGGAGAGGCATCACAAGCGTCTATACTTGTTTCAAGATGCGAACCCGAGTCCATTGAAGGTAATCAACCTCTGATAACTACTATACTGACAGGGTCTGCTGATTTACAAATGTAAAATTTCAAAATACAAATGGTGCTAGATATATACACTATTTTGAAATTCAGTAACAAATTGACGATGAAATTATCTGTAATAAATAAACTCCTCTTTTGGTTTTGGAAGCCAGCTTGTGGGAGAGAAACTCAAACACTGAAAATGTACTTTTTCATTTTGGGTTCTGTTCACAGTAATTGACTGATCAGACTGCATGGAATTAGTGGGGTATTTCCCACCATAGCATAAATAAAAACTAGTTTCTATAGAAAGTTTGCCACAAATGCTAATTATTTGATAGATCATCATTAGCCGTGTGGTTGAAGCTGCGAAACACAGATTATTGATTCCATTCCGAGTGGTCGTTGGATATGCTGTCGTGTATAACTTAAACTCGTGTGCCATTTTCTTTTAGAAAGACTTCACGAAAGCATCTCTCCTCTGAGCAGACCCACTAGCAATCGAGCGGTGAAATCATTGAACAATGAGTTGAGCTCAACCGAGGTTTAAATCTCTGCAAATGGGCACGCTACATAGAAATTTTCATGATTTTCCAAGTGTGTTACATAAACACGAAACATTTTTCCTTGGAAATTCCTCGATGAAGGCCTCTACTCTACTTAGGCAGATAGTTCTCGCATGTTTTGCCATACTTAATTGACTCACATTAGGCACACATGATTAAATTAATTACATAGCCACCCTTAAATTGTCTTTTAAACTTGAGTTATTAATTTCGATAATGATTCAAAACATTTAAACTTCATGTTTTAAGTATGATAAGTATATTAAATTTAAAATCAGTTACTTCTATTTCTTAACAACTAAAATACTGCAAATTATATAATTACTTCTAGCAGGATGTTAGCATAGTTTGAATCAGTACGCTTTCAGAATTTAATTTGGGGGGGGGGGGGTATAAACACCATCATAATGTCAAAACTACAATTGAGCAATTTTCCTTATGTATAATTTTGCAATTAAAAAGT
This sequence comes from Stegodyphus mimosarum, assembly GCA_000611955.2. Classification (NCBI taxonomy): domain Eukaryota; kingdom Metazoa; phylum Arthropoda; class Arachnida; order Araneae; family Eresidae; genus Stegodyphus; species Stegodyphus mimosarum. The sequence continues at coordinate 271,093 of KK117127.1, read as the reverse complement.
TGAACTTTCATCTAAAAATCACATATTTGCAATTATATCAGATTACTTAAGTTCAATGTATGGCATTCATTCAGTTGCGTTTGTATTATTATGCTATTAATGATTCAAGAACACAAAAATACTTACATTATTTTTTAAGATCAAAAGCATTCCTAAGAAAAACATAATCCATTTAAACACACTCCACATGTGCTATTTCATAAGTTTTCAGATATTTCAGCACAGAAAACGGTTTATCGCAGTACACATCGTAACTGAAAATGTTTTTAAGACTTTCAAAAACTTATATATCAGCAAATATCAGCAGCACGACGTCAGACGGTACGTTAAGGCACTCAAAACGCGAAGAGTCAGCAAAGAACCTCTATGTAAAGAAGGAAAGGCTCCATAGACGTAATGTAAACCACTTTGTCTGCAACGCCGCTACAAAGAAAAGGGAACATTCGCCAAGGGATTTGGCGGCGGAATCTGTTGGCGAGAATTTCCCCTCTGTGATATGCCGGTTCTTTGGTACCTAGCCGACATTTCCCCCTCCGCGACGTGTATAGGAAATTGAGGAACACGGGTTAAGATGAATCGTTCTTTGACTTGTCGCGATAATTTAAACTCGGAAATGATGAAATATTAGGTGAAGTTTCACTTTCACTGGCTGTTGAACTTCCATTGTCCATATCGCTACTTGAAACCAAAGAACCTATTCTTTGTTTAAACTCTTGCTAAACGTAACGGTCGAACCTGTCCAAACCAACTTCGACATTCAGCTTCGAGCTTTGGCGCGTTTTGGCGACAGATATTTCACGCATGCGCAGTTGTTTCCCTTTTCGTTGGAAGGGAGCCACTTCTGCTAAGTTTTCCTTCTTAACAGTACATATTCTTTGGAGTCAGCAGGCGCACTGCAAGCCAACTTAAAAAGAAGAAAGAAAAGCGTCTTTCCAGGCATTTTTCTGCAAGTGTAATTCAGATTGTACATGCAGTATGGTTACAAGAAAACATCAGGACGCCTCCACTCGGGGTATAATGATTGGCAAGCTAGAGAAGGAGCGTAGCTTGGCGTCTGTCACCCAGGAGTTTAAAAATTATAAAATGCGTTGTTTCATGAGCTTGGAAGTCCTTCCAGACGACAGATGCAGCTATAAGAAAGGTTAGTGGTAGTCAGCCAAAGAAAGCAACTGTGACCGACGACTGATATTATCGCCCTTCAAGCGAAAAGAGCTCGAAACCAGACAGCTGGCAACATTCCTCAACAGCTGTGCACGACAACCAGACCACAGGTGTTCTGGTTTACTCTGTCTAGACCATTTCATAAAGGTGGCGTATTCACCCGCTGTCCTGAACGCTGCATATCATACACAGCAGCCCATCGGCGGCACCGTTTACACTGGTGCAGAGAGCACAAAGACTGAACTCCTCATCAATGGAGCCACGTCCTCTTTACCCATAAAAGTCATTTCAGTCTGACAAATGACTCTCGGCGTCAGATGATATGGAGAGAGATAAAAACATGCTTTCATCCCACTAACAACAACGAAATAGACCTTTGGGCTTGCCCTGGCGTGCTTGACGGAGCTCCACATTTTCGACAGAGGTTCATTTATCGGAGATCGTATTGTGATGAAGATATCCTCTCCCATGTGCGTCTTTTCTGGAGTGCCAATGATCCCGACTGTAGATCAGTGGCAGTCAGGAAAAGAAGCACAGGATGACAATTCAGGCCACAGAGGACTCATGCTGTTGCGGAATTCCTGGAAAGTGAAGATGTCTACAAAATGCATTGGCCAGTGTGTTCCCCTGACTTAAAGCCCATTGAACATGTACGGGATACTTTAGGGAGACGCCAGCAGACACGATCTTACCCTCCGGAAAACATCAGATTACCGAAACAGATGCTCCTTGAAGAATGAGAACTTTTCTACCAAGAATTGTTAAATAAACTGGTATTGAGTATCGACAGACTGTGCACCTGGGCCATTACAGTTAGGGAAGGTCCCATCCCTAACTAAGTCTCTTTGATTTGTTGTTCTCCCTCTCGATCAGAATTTTTTTATACCAACACCTTTATGTCAATAAAGGTCCTTTCCTATTCGTTCCGAACTGTATGCATTCTATTCATTTTTGCCTCTATCGCTCCTCATCCTTTAAGAACTACATTATATCTCTGTGATTTGAATTGCATGCCTCCCGGTTGATTTTTTGAGGGAATTACAGGCATAATCAGAAAAGTTTTGCACACTAGTGTATTAGGTAACATATCTTTATTGCAGGCATCTAACGCTTCTATTGTGGATAAATTATTTTACTGTTGATGCAATTTTCTTTATCAAAGTTGTTATTTAGCATTTGAAATACCAATATTACAATCTCACAAATTAGAAGAATGCGTATTAAAAATATGTTGAGCTTTTCTTCATATTCAGATTGAATTCAGAGAGAATTTATGCTTTTGAGAAAATAAAATATTAAAAGATTTTAATACTTTTTTTGTGTTTAATTACCCGTTTTTTGAATGCAACGACACAAATACTGTGACACAGTCTTCTGGCGTGCCCATATTACCACAAACACACACATTAATGGGTGATATCCCGTTGTCGAAGAAATACGATGAGAAGGGTCCATGACCGGATATGTATTTGTTCAGTTAGGACCAAGGTGTTGGCTTACGGAGTACCTTCGCTTAATTAAGCAATTACCTCCCCATCATCGTTAAGAAATAAGAAATAAATCAAGAGTAGGCATTCGCTAAAGAGACGAAAGAAAAGCCGCTAAGGTTTAAATGTCCATAGTTGAATAAGGAGTCCACTACAATGGGACAAGAAAGCCTTTCAGTAGCTCTTTTACTTGAGCGGAGGGCAGGAGAAACCTCCACTGAGGCAATTAAGTACTGAAAGGGGTGATAAGTGAGGCGATTGCTGTCACGCCACAGCGTGAAAAGCAGTCGGGTCAGTTAGGGAACAGAGTACAGGCGGTCCGTCAAGACTTTGTGACAGAAGGAATGAGTATTTTCACCTTGCGGTATTTCGTCTCACTCCTCCTGCCACTTGCTTGGTGCTGATTACCGTAGGTGCCGCTTGAGATGTGATTTCGCCAGTGAAATGGGGAGCTCTTAGGAGCCGATGGTTATGGGCAGCCTCCTTGGAGAGCTCATCCGCTTCCTCATTCCTAGGTGTCCGGCGGGAGACTTAATCGAGGAGATGTGGACGCTGCCGGGGGGGGGCACCTTGTAATTCAAGTTACGAATGTGATTCTCAATAAAAGAAGTGCGCAAACGGCCTCGATCGTTGCTATTATCTATATGCATCAACATCTAATCATTACACTTTTAACACCATTATGTCAATAAAGCCTTTTCCTATTCGTTCCGAATTGTACGCATCCTATTCATTTTTTTGCCTCTATCTATCCTCATCCTTTAAATATGGTCTTTAAATTTTTTAAAAAAATTTTGCTAATAGGGTACATATAAATTTTTTCTCTTAGTCCGAACTAGTTTTCCAGAGTCCAAATCCTTATTACAATTTGTCAAGGAAAGGTGTTTCAAACTTCCCTTACGGATAATTACTTATTTTGATATTTTGGAAAAAATCACGAACATTTAAAATATTCTTATTTTCATACTTATAATCTACCTTTTAACATTATAAATATTGTAATACGTTACTAAATTTATGGTTTCATTCTTATTTATTTCACTTTCAACTTCTAATTTTGTATAAATTAAAGTCTCCATAAATTTCTAAAACAAGAGTTTCCACATCAAGATTGGGCAGATCCTCTTTGACTGGTGTGCTATTGCACTTGTGATTAAGAGGGTGCTCGACAGTTCCTTGAAAAGAGTTCTGTTTCTTATAGAAAGTAACTGGCCCTTTGAGAACTGCATTAAAAACCTTCCATAACAAAAAAGGTCAATTCTATAAAAATATTTCATTCCTTTTAAAAAAATGACAGCCATCACCTTTTCTTATAAGACCGTAAAAGGAACAATTATTCAAAGGAAAAAATACTCCTCTGATTTCGAACCAGTACTCTCTGTAACATATTTTACTCTTTACTTTCAGTTATTCAGTACATGACTATATCATTCAGTCACCATAATTTAAAATTATTATTTTCCATGCATTTAACTTTTTAATTATGTTACTCATATTCAGTTTTGTTACGATTGTTCAATTCCTTAAATCATTGATTTTTTCTTATATCCATTATAACAATATTTAGTATCACAACATCTAATATTCACTACATTAATACTCAAAATAACATTTTTGTATCATTTTTTACATTAATATTCAAAAACAATTCCTTCCTTTTTCACAGTTACTAATTCTTATAATAATCCGAAAGTTTTAACAATAATCCATTAAATTTTAATAGCTTTCCTTGAATGCTTGAAATATTCTTAAATTAATTACTTTTCTCATTCGATATTAATATTATATTAGATATCTAATTTAAATTTCTGATATCATAAAATTTTAATTTGATATTTTCTTAAAAATACCATTTCGAACTTTAAAGTTCAAAATTGCAATTATTATTAGCACTATTCTAATTAATGATTAAACTAAATATTTTACCCGCATTATTCAATGAATGAATTAAATCCTTCATAGTTATGAGAGATTTTAGAGTACACTATTAGCAAAAATATAAAATTAAATGAACCAACAAGTTAACAAATGCCGATAGTATCGAATGAAAGTACATTTTTTCATTCTTCGAACAATACTTTTTAAATTTTCTCACAAAGGAATAAAATCAAATTGCAGAAATTTTTTCCACTTCTAGTATTGAAGAGAACACAAAGGATGCAGCATTATGGATGCAGAAGAAAATAAAATCGATACACGTGACATAGATCTACTCGGCTTAAAAAAAGTAGTAATATAGATGTTGATGCATAAAGGTAGTAGCCGTCATCGAAGTCAGCTGTAGATTTCTTTTATACTTGGTAAGCAGATTCGTAACTTCTATTACACAGTGCAATGGGCGCAAATTTTGCGTTCGTTTTTTATCATATTTGTGACCTTTGCACATCTTAAATCAATTAATTTCGATACAGTAATAAGAGAGCAACAGCGGAGTGCAATCAGGTTGCCAAAACAGAAGCAAGAAAGTGAATGCGAAGTATCTAAATTTTTTTTCAGAATGAATTTCTTTCAGTTCACAGCCAAACTTTATAGGTTAATAATAAGTTTCGGTTCCCAAAATTGGAATCATAATTGGTTAAAACATTATATAAGTATTTGCGTCATGAGTGTTATGCAAGGGTCATATGATGTGGGTTAATTTAGAAATGATACAGTTTAGAGATTTATTATAAGCAGTTACTATTGGGTTATCCTAAAAGTTCTCCGGTTTTTCAAATCGAAGCACATTTTTTTTTCTAATTATTTTATTATTGCTATGACCTTGATGGAAACAGATGTTTAAATATGGTCTTTTATGCTTACGTTGCATAATTCTAACGCGCATTGTAGCATAATTTTTGTTTCAGTGAAGTGCTAAGAACGGAGAACCCAAAAGTTCCTTTTCGTTATATTATGATTTTTTATTTTAAAAAGACTCACAAAATTTATTCGGTATGTGAAAAAGGTGTTTTTTCTGATGACACAATTCGAAGGTGTTTCGAGAACTTTACGCGAGGAAATTTCAGCCTCGAGGATGATGCCCACTCTAGACGATCATCCTTTCTAAACAAGGATCTATTAAAAGCAGCTATCGAGAAAAATCTATGTTGTACAGTTCAGGAGCTATTAGACAGAATACATATTCCGAAAAATACTGTATATGATCATTTTAAGAATATTAGGTATGTAATCAGCTACGATGTATGGTACCCCTACTTTAACAGAATAGAATATGCTTGACCAAGCTTTGGCCTGTGAATCTTTGTTGAAAAAAAAATAAGAAACTCCTTCTTTGAAACGGCTCATTACTGAAGATGAGAATTGGATACTATACAATAACGTTACAAGAAAAAATGATGGCGTTAGCCAAAAGAATTTCCTTTAGTAACTTCGGAAGGAGGGCTGCATCCGAAAAAAGTAATGCTTTGAGTATGGGGAGACTACAAAGTGTACTATGATTTTTGCCACCAAATCAGACAGTTCGGAAAAATATTACTCCCAGATGGCAGTTTTAAAATCAGAAATCAAAGCAAAGCGCCCAGAACTGACCAGTCTTTGAGATGCTGTCTTCCATCGTGGCAACGCTCTGCCCTACATTTCAATGAGTGTTACACAAAAACTTATTGAGTACGGCTGAGATATTTTGTATCACCCTCAATATTCACTAGACCCACAATTCTCTGAAGAGCCAGGACTTCATGTCTTTGGAGACTGTTAAACATTACTTCGGTAACTTCTTTACGAATAAACCTAATGACTTCTTTAAAAACGGAATTTTCCCAGCTGCCTAATAAATGGCAAAAAAGGCCATATAATAAATTAGTGCTTATGTGATTCAATAAAAGTTGCTTATATTTTTGTACTGCTTCATTTATTCTTATCATAAATGAAGTTCTAAGCTTTTCGGATGAACTAATGTTTTTAGGACAGAATGGAGAAACAGCCAAGTTAAAAAGAAGAGTTAAAGGACTGTTCCAAACTTAATGCATAATTTTGATTTACATTTTTTTTTATTTAATCTTACACACACACATACACATTTTATACACATTTTTCTTTTCTCTGTGAGAGATGTTGATAAGTTTTAGAATAATATGCCAAATATTGCCAAGGACTATATCATTTAAATCGAATTCAGTTTGTTAACTGGTTCTTCTGAAACTAATTTTAGTCTTGTCCAAACATTACAAGGAAACAGCTTTGCTTTTTCACATTCATCATCATTTTTTTCTCGCCGTTCTTCTCGTTTTCAGTTACTGCATCCAAAATGTCTTATTAAATTTGAAACCTTCATTGTTCCTGATTTTTAAAGCCTTGAACTCCAAATACATCCAAAATGTCTGATTAAATTCGAAACCTTCGTTGTTCCTGTGTTTTAATAGTCCCCCTTCCATGTACCTTCATTTACAATTTTTCATTTTCATTTACATTTACATTTTTGAAACCTTGAACTCTAGGAATGATTTCAGTGAGACTCGAGGTAATCATCAAAATCCTCTCCTTATCCGATACCGAAGATCAGTATTTTTTATTGTTCTCCCCTACTCATGAACTAGCGTTATACTTTCAAATTCTTTCCAAGCCTTAATAACGAAATCCACTCTGTCGAAAATCATCTTCAGTTATCAGTTTCAGAGGTCTAAGGTAAAGCATGGATAATCGGAAATTCAGTGCAGTTATGGTAAAACAATATTTTAACTCAAATATTGGATAGAAACATATACTTTTATTTACACTCCCAATGTCTTGGACCAATAAATCGGTCGAAGCAATTTGAATGCAATACTGGATAATGTTATTCCCCCCCTTTCTTTTTCCTTTGCTTTATGCTTTTTTTCTTTTTTTTTTTTTTTTTTTTTTTTTGCCAGGGACGTCAAAGAATTATTTCTGAGAAACCAGAATTGATTCTACGTGTCAACAAGTCTAACTTCATTGGAAGGATTAATGAAAAGTTTCCCATTTTGTCATAGAACGGCAGTCTTCAATTGCAGGGTCATTTAATTGAAAAATCCAGTCTTCCTTTCCACTATGATGGTCCATACACATACATTCAGTCAAATGAGAGCAATCTGAGCAATATCTGAGGAGAGTATTGTTATACAGAGTTTTCTTGCAGTCCAGAGGATATTCTGTTTGATGCATCCTCGATAAGTGCATTATCGAATATTTCCCTCGGAATACGATCTTTTGTGAAACTGAAGTTTCCTGTTTATCGGTGAAGCACGAAAAGTTTCTCTTGAAAATTGTAAATAAATAAATAAAACTCTCTCTCTCTCTGTCTCTTTTTCTTTTTTCCCCTCCCCCCGAAACATGTTTTCTCTGTCTGTTCCTCTAAGTTGTTTCTGTCTGTTCCTGTATAAATCCGTAGTGAAACTACGGATTTATACTTTCAAAATGCTGTGGTTTGAAAGTGGTTCTATGACTGTTCTTACTTTGCTAAGTCCAAGAACAAAGGTATTTTATCCTGGAATATTTCGTTAATTTTACAACGTTATTTAACCCTTTCGACCCGACTTTTGCATTATTAAAATTTAACTATGAAAAGTAGTTAATTTAATGTTGACATATTAAAAGAAATGTAGTATGAGTTTAAAGTTTTTAACTTTTCCCGTTTCTTAGAAATCTCCGGGGACAATATGTCCCAATCTTATTTTCAACTGAGACTATTTTTTCCAATCATCTAGAATATTTTGATAATAACCTTACACTGCATGTGAATAAATAATAAAGCTAAATGAAATGTACAGAATATTTTATTCTTGCAGTACAAGTTAAGTATGATATAGAGTAAAGTAGACTTTACAAAGAGCGGCCTGCACATTTGGCAAACTAGGCCAGGTTTCTTTAGTCATATATTTGTTCCCAAATTTCTTAAAAACACAGCAAACGTAAAAACATATTTAAAAGTGGGTTTTATTTACCCAAAAGAGAATGAAATCTAATATCTTTGACGTATGTGCCCATTAGGACAGAAAGGGTTAAACCTTCATATCTGAATTAAGGATTATTAAAAGCAAAACATAGTTAATGAATAGATATTCTTCATACCTAATCATCTGTTTCGTTTTTGCTGTATCAAATAACGGGACATTTTCCTTAAACACAAAAATATAACGTATTACATTATTACTACATTTAAAATATATTAATAATGCAATATGTTATAGGTCTTTATATATATCTAAGATATAAGAAAATACGATAGCTGCTTTAAAAACTAATTGGCGATCTCAAATTAACATTCTACATGTGGTGGTCTCCCCCTAAATTCATCTGTTCTCCCGAATTCGAGATTTTTCTACGTTACGTAACGCTGCTTGAAAAGTGAAATGCAAAACTAATTCGAACCAATCATAGCTTGTTTCTAGAATCAGAACTACGCGAGTATAAATACTCTGGCGAGCTAATCTGCTAGCTTCCTCCTTGCAAATATCTCCTCGCTTTGCTTCCCCGTATAAAATGATGTCTTTCTGTTAATTTGTGTATAAGAGAAATTCTTCTAATTGTTTATGATCAAAAAGTATACTGTCTACGAAGAATGAATCTAATGTGCCTAGAAATAAATATGGTAATTAGCTGAACTCGGGTTGTGTCAATATCTTCTTCCATCTTTCCACTCGCCTATTGAAAAGCTGTTAAAAGTACCGGTGTTAACTGCACAACCAAAAAATACCCATCATCGGTCACAACTATGACTGCAAGTTGAGTCCTCTTCAATGTTTTCCCGAAATCATTACATTATATATGTATATACATGCTTCTATAGTTGAATATATACTGATATAACTAAACAGAAATAGCGTGTGAATATTTTGCTTTAATCTTAATGGCATGCAGAGATAACTGTAGGGCCTGTAGTGATATCTAACATGTAATAATAACTTTGCTGCATTTTTCTAAATGTCTGGTTTCTGAGTTTGAATTACATGCTGAATGTCTCTAAATTTCAGTTATTTATTTTAAATTCCCAAAATAAAAGTAATTTTTTATTGGTTACTTTCTTACATGCCATCAGCTATTTTAAAGACTGTAAACGTTTTAATTTGGAATCCTTTTTAAATTTGATGCCTTATGATTTGCTCGCAACTATGATTTGCTCGCAACTTTTCCAGCACTGCAAACAGTTCTACAACTTTGTGTTCTGCGGAACGTCAGCATCAAATATCTTTGATCCTTTGGTCGTATAACTCATCAATCATTTGATCCGTGTTTTAGAGAAGAAGGAGTAATGTTATTCTTCAAAAGTAAGTCAGAGTCTTCAAATTATTCGAGAAAAAATACATGATTATTAACACAACAAAAAGTAATGCAAAATTCAAACTTAAACTAGATTTGGTTTCATAGAAAAATTTGATGCATTTCGAGAGAATTTAATAAAGGTCCCAATGGTACAGAATAATTTGGAGAGGAATACTTTTTCTCCTTAAAAATGAAAGATAAGTTTCAGACTCTCTCGAAAAATATAGACCTACCTAAACTAACGGGAATTTTGGATTTTACCCATTTTTAAATTCCAAGGTTTCATGCTTCTCTTCCATATAAATATATGCAGTCAAAAGATAATAAACAATAAAATTATCATGAAAATAAATAATGAATCAAGAGGAAACATCATCAAATAATTCGTAAATTGCCAAAATAATTCCGGCAATATATTTTTCTTTTTTACAATACTTTCAGTGCACGTAACATTTTTAGTTTCAAAATATTTTTGCTGTTCTCATGCAAAAAATTATTGCATTTTTAATACAATTAAAAAATTTCCTTTTACGCATGCATATATTTATTTACGTTCTGGTTAAACTTCTGGTAGGAAAAGACTTTGAACAAAGAAGGGAAAGAAACGGCTGTTTTAAAACATCTAAAACTGATGTTTGCGTCAGTTTTCTATCAATACTTACTCCAACGGGGCCTCGACTGGTTTTATCAGCTATTCTACGAAAACCTCTTCGCATCTCTAATGTTTATTCCTTTGTTTAAAGGACTGTTTAAGCATTAACATCAAATAAAATTTCTAAATTTTTATTTAACTGAAGTCATAGCCTGCTTTTTCAGCAGATAGAATTCATAAATAAAATGTTAAATGGATCAAAATACAGGGCTAGTTTAAGAGACCTTGGAAATCCTGCAATGGGATTTGTAAAGGCCCATAAAGGATAATGTTTAAAATTCTGTCTCCTTTAATATGGTCAGAATATCCCATAATTTATCATTACCAGTCGTTTCCCTTCGAAAACAAAATTATAGGTACTTAATGTACTAATAATTTATTAACTAATAATTTAATTAATTAATTGTAAACTAATAATTTAATCAATTATTTTGGTTTCATATGAACAACTTTCGAAGTAATTTAGTTCTCTTTACCCGAACAGGTTACAAACTTGTAGAGACATTAGGATTTATTTGGAAGCAAGAGAAATGAAAAATGAGCAACGCCTTCGCCGAGAATCGAAACGGACCTATCGGTTACGCGTAGAGTGTGCTGACGAAGGCATGCGAAGAGGGCGGGAGAAATACTTTATATGCTCCCCCTTTTAAAGGGCGACTGGGGTTTTGGGGACCCAGTCGCAAAATCCCGGTGGTGGGGAATCATCATCCACCACCTTTTTTTAGTTCGGGAGCCAGTGTAGAGATATTAGGTATTTTTGCAGCAGAACACATGAAAAGTGAGCAACGCCTTCGCCGGGAATTGAATCACGGACCTCTCGGTTACGCGTCGAGTGTGCTGACCACTACACCACGAAGGCATGCGAAGAAGGCGGAAGAAATACCTTATATACTCCCCCTTTTAAAAGGCGACTAGGATTTAGGGGCCTCAGTCGCCAAATCGTGGTGGTGGAGAATCATCATCCACCACCTTTTAGTTCGGGCGCCACTTGTAGATGTATTAGATATTTTTTCGAAGCAAAAGTAAGGGAAAATGAGCAACGCCTTCGTTGGAAATCGAACCACGAACCTCTCGGTTACGCGTCGAGCGTGCTGACCACTACACCACGAAGGCATCCGAAGAAGGCGGGAGAAGTAACTTATTGCAAATCTGTAATGCAACACTTACGTAATATAAATTAAAGTGCATAATAATTGCACTGAAGCAAATCTGAAAAAGGTCTTACCTGTTTTCATATAAAAGTTTTAAAGAAACAAGTGTAAAAATTCTTATACGTTTTTACTCTTAATCCAGAATTGCAATACACTTACAAATTTCAGCATTAAAAAAAAAAAAAGCTAACTCTAGTTTATTATAGTTAGCAACACAGATTTTCTCCTAGTTTTTTCTTGCTTTTTACAACATTATAATGTAAGTTTTATATAAAAGTGTACAGTCTGATTTTCTTTTAAAATTATTTTAGACAGATTTTTTTTGTAATTTATAATGAATGAAAAATTCACAACTAATCATTATTAATTCATAATTCTTAATTCTTCCATTCCTTGTAACCTATTTTGCAAGAGTTTCATATTTTGTATTTGGCAACAATTACAGCTTTGTTTTTTCTTCAATTAATTTAAAAAGTAGATAACTTATTGCTATTCAGATTAATAATTTTACTCTCCTGCTAATATCATTCAGAAACTTACGAGCAGTTTTTATGTCAACAATTGTGTCAGAAGCGTTAGCAGCAAAGAACAGCTTAATACCTGGTCATCTGGGAAAATGGCGGAAAAGAAATTTGATGTCAGAGAGTGCGAACATACCGATTCTGAGGCCGAAAGTTCCGATATAGAATAATACGTTTTGTGCATAAATACAAGATATTTAAAATATTTATGCTTTGAGAAGGTAGCCAACAAAAAGAACATTTTGTCCAACCCTCATAGATTGTTTCATTCTCTTGGAGTAATTAGTCCAGTTATCCTTAGGCCTAAATTCAAGAAACTTAGAAGACGAAGATAACTTGGGATGAAGAAGTAAATCTCAAAATGAAAAATGAATTTTTGAAATAGATTAGAGATTGAAAAACCGGTAAGAAAACAGGATAATTTAGATACTGAAGAAATTCTTGAAGCCGAAAAAAGAATACTAAAAATGATATAAGAAGATTGTTTTGTGAATGAACGGAACTATAAATAAAAAAAATTAGGTATATTGAAAGACAACGATGGTATCATCAGGCTGAACAGAAAACTTACTTTTCGTTAAGACGCAGAAGATTTTATAATGCCTGCTATTCTTCCATCAAAACATGAATTTGTTAAGTAATTAATGCTTTATTACCACGAGAAAAATGCGCATGCTGGAACGCAATTTTTAAGTAACATTCTACGAGAACATTTTTGGATTCTTACTACTCGGAAAACAGTTCAATCTTTTATTCATAAATGCACTACAGGCAAAAGACATTCATAAAAATATTTAGAAGCTCTAACTATCCCTCTCCCCGAGAACAGAGTACAAGAAGCTGCCGTTTCTGAAATCTGCCGAACTGATGTTGCTGTTCCAGTTATTTTGAGAGAAAACAAAAAATCCTGGATTTGAATATTCACTTGCATGGTATATAGAGTTGTGCAGACACGTGCAAGATGCACAGTTAGAGTGCCCAGAGACTTGATTTGTGACTTTTTGAACTCTCAAATATAATATTATTTTACAGAAAACTATATATTCTATGTGGCATATAGTGCTTACTTTTGTACACATATTTAGTGTATTATAAATTAATTTTTTTATTAGTGTAGATAATTATTTTGAAACGTAAGTTAAGTGTGAAATGTAAGTTGTTAGTCGAGACAAGAGTTTTGTATCTTGTATTTAGCAATATTTACAGTATTGATGTTGTTCTTCCATTAATTAAAAAAGCAGATGAGTAATTCTTATTGAGATTAATAATTCTGAGTTAATAACTGGAGAAAAAGATTAAATACGCCACTAAATGGCACAAGCGTTTGAGATTATATACACTGGTGTGCAAAAATTAAGGACGAAGTCGAAAAATTAGCATATCAGCTGAACGAAGAGGCAGAGCGGATTGAAAGACCAATCAGGCCATTAAGTAATGTGATGTACGGTAGCACATGCGCAGATATGCAGGTAGACGTAATAGGGGAGTGTCTGAGTAGTGTAAAGCATGTTGTCGGTGTAAGATCAGTATTTCTGGCAAAGAGATTGCACGCCGTATAGCAGTTAAAATCACACCGAGTTGCTGCCTCAGCGAGAAATGGCGAATAATCAATCTGTTAGACGACATCTGGATGCTTTTACCCGAGGTCGATTCATTGGGAAGTTGGAGGAAGGCCGCAGTGTGACAAGTGTGGCTGCAGAGTTCGGAATTGCTCACAGCATCGTTTCACGACTTTGGAGACAATTTCAAACTACAGGAACAGCTATCCGGGGGTTTAGTAGTGGTCGTCCACGAGGAACCACACCCGCAGATGACCGGTATATTGCCTTACAGGCCAGAAGAAACAGGCGGCAGACCGCGGGAGAAATCGATAGACACACGACACAGGCGACTGCACGACCGATATCGCGTTTAACCGTGGCCAGAAGACTGCACGGTGGTGGTCTGTTTGCACGACGCCCTGTACGGTGTGTACCTCTAACGCCGGCCCATCGGGCGTGGCGTTCTCTGTGGTGCCGGGAACACCGGAATTGGAGAGACAATGAATGGGGACGAGTACTCTTTACAGATGAGAGCAGATTTAGTCTGAGTTGCGATTCTAGACACATACACATCTGGACAGAGCGGGGAACACGCAATAACCCCTTCAACATCATCAAAAGGGACTGTTTTGGAGGTCGCGGAGTTCTCGTTCGAGCAGACATAATGCTTGGTAGCCGACCTTCATATCTCCCAAGGAAGTTCGTCACCTGGGACTGCTATTGTAACGAGGTTCTTCATCCTTACATGCGTCTTTTCACAAGGGCTATGGGTCCTCAGTTCCCCTTCATGGACGACAACGCTCCACCTCATCGCACAGTTACTGTCGAAGAGCTGTTGGAGAGTGAAGATATTGAACACATGGACTGGTCGGCAAGGTCTCTGGATCTAAATCCCGGCAAGCATGTACGGAACTTACTAGGGAGACCCGTGGCAGCACGTAACTTATCGCCAGTAACGATTCCGAAACTGCGATTGGTGCTACAAGAGGAACGAGCAGCAGTGTCTCAACAGCTCATTAACAACCACATATCCAGCATGCACAAATGATGTGAAACCTGCCTAGCAGTCAGGGGAGATCATATCCCCTATTAAAGACCGGATGTTTCTTGCTGGACACCCATCACAGGGATGTTTCGGCCTTCAGTCGCATTGCGCTCCATGCTACTTTTTCAATAAAACTTCTTTTTATACCTCTGATTTCTCTTTTAGTAAGTGTTGCTTACATTACTCATGTCCTTACGTATTGGGGATCTTACGGTATTAAATGTGTTGATTTGGAAAGCTTTTGTACAAAGTTATATTGAAAAAACTGTCTCGTCCTTAATTTTTGCACACCAGTGTATATGAACTTCATTAAGAATGAAATTATTCTCAGAACAACTGGAGTGTTGAAATCAGGGTAGTCAGACTGGAGACATTGCAACTGAGTCTCTATTGCAACTGAGGCTAAGGCAAAGCGATATAAAAATGAAAAAAATACAAGCAAGATCTCTACACAGCCTTTGAAGATATAGAGAAATATGAAGTACTCTTGCAAGACATCTCTTTTAGAATTTATAAAGTTCATCAAATTCGATCTACGGTCCTCTAACAAAGAGCCTGCCGAAGCTATATTGTGTCTTAGAAAGTACTAATGCCAGTTTTTCCATTTCGTAACAAATGCTAATTAATATAAATAATTTGCTATGCTGTCAGTTTTTTCCTGTAGCATCTATTACTTCTTTTATATTAAAAAAAATAAGCTGTAACACATGTGTGTATGTTTACTTATATATGAGGGAGTCGGAGTCAGAGTCGGTTATTTTCTCTACCGACTCCACAGCTCTGTTTTTTTCTAAGGATGAGACACTCGAATTTTCACATTCTGCGAATCTACAAAAAGATTTGAATTTACGAAGCTCGAATCTTGGAG
>KK117127.1:203265-255358 GCA_000611955.2 Stegodyphus mimosarum | reverse complement strand
TTATTATTATTATTATTATTATTATTCGAATCCTAACCTAAGAAATCGTTAAACTTTTTATTTCAAAGCTTTTGAAAGAACTGTTTTATTGACGCTCAGAAGAATTAATTAGATTGCTAAAATTTCAGTGTATGTGTTTCACTAAAATCACTTCTTAACGGCCCTGAACGGCACGTTTTTCAGTTTGGCATCCAAAGATATCTGCCAGAATTCTCAAATGATCAGGGCGCTGCGCTTACTCAATATCTCGATAATTCAAGACATAGACAGCCTACCACAAATACTCCTCGGAAGCATCTAACAGACAATATATAAAAGCGATGCGACGCGAACAAAACTACTTATCCATCAGTTGAACTGTTCATCCATGGTTGCTGTATTTTCAACTGTTAATTAAAATTTGAGCTATTATTCAAATATTTTTATCAAACTATGCTGAGAAATAATTAGTCTCAGGATTCAAGAACTTAGCTGCGCACTTCGTTTACTAAATTCCGTTCACACGTTTTAATAAATATAGATGTATTTTTATAAATGTATTCTTATATTTGCTTTTCATTAAACTCAGAGGTCCACCAGCGGCCGAGCGGTAAAGACGCTGAATACTGGTAGTTCGGTCCGAGGTTCGAATCCCGCGAACGGGCTGGCTGTATGGGCGTTTTCGTGGTTTTCCCCATGTGTAACGTGTATACGAGCCAGTTTCCCTTAGAAAGTCCTCCACGACGGCATCCCTCCTCTTAGGCAGATAGCCCTCGTGTGCTTTGCCATAATTGAATAACCTATAACATTAAACTCAGATTTGAAATTTTGTTTTGTTTGAAAACTTTTTTTACCCAATAAACGTCCCCCCCTTCTTCTTATATTCAGCTGAAGGATTCCAAAGATTTAATATTCCAAAAATTTGAAAATCTATCAGGATTTGGATTCCCATTCCAGGAAATTCAAGATTCTACCTACCTTTAGGTTCTCAGAGAGGAAAGAACTTTAAAGTGTATTATTTTTAAAAATGAGTTTCGCTTTTATTTTTTGCACTGTACCTGTGGCCATTACTTGCTGTAAAACTACCATAAGTATGACAATATTTCGCAGAAACGTAATTATTTAGTACTCTGAATTACAATTACAATTAGAGCACGATGGATAGTTTGAAAGTATTACACACAAAATATATTTTAAGAAATTGATATGTTCTAATAATTGATAAAGAAAGCATATACTTGTATGATTTTTGTTTTAAAATATAAATGTATTTAAAAAATAAAACAATTGTTCATTACAGGCGTGTCTCATTTTAAGAGCCAAAGAACTTCATGTGACTCGCAAGCCGTAGGGGCCTTAGAGCCGCAATTTGACAGTGCCTGATACATACGAAGAAGAAGTATTTTTTATTGGGATTCCCAACTTTATTAAAAAAACGTTTTAAAACATTTTACAGTAACTGGATTAGAAGTAAGCTAACAACTGTTAAAGGTCTCCTTCAACTGTTCTTTGCGACAAATCCATTTTAATAATACACTAAACTTTCGTCATCACTATTAGGAAATAGTACACCTTAGCAATCATGGTGTATAATTTGTAAACCTGGGACCCAAGAGAATGGAATTTGTTAGACCAGCTTAACGAAATGTGAAAACTTAGGCTTGAACGAGTACAGAAGTAGATGAATTATGTTATTTAGATAACAACAAAGCACACAACGGCTCTCTGTCTTCGTGGCGGACATTTAAGAGAAATTGGAGAAATATCATATTCACGTTACACACGGGGAAACCCACGAAATGAAGCCCACCCATTCGTCGACGAACCCGAGTAGAACTGTCAGTGTGCAGCGGTATTACCGTTTTATTGCTCGTGGGCACCAACGGAAGTGAAGCATGATTTCATACCACTTAGCAGGCTGAAATCTTATATCTGCTAACTAGAAGAATCATTATTTTGAGCCATGTTTAATGTAAATGCAATCCAATTTCCTTTAGAAAGCCCCCCCCCAGAAGGCATATATCTCCCCTTAGGCAAATATCTCTGGTGCTGTTTCCCATAGATTAATAAACCCGTTAAATTGAGGCTTGTTTAACGATGCATAAATTGTCTGACTCCCTTAATTTTTCTGTGCAGAAGCATTTTTTTTTTTTTCACGGAGTTTCCTGAATTTTGCCATAATCCTATTTCTCTCTTTTCTTTTCTATTTGAAGGACTTCGGAAGTAAATTCGTCTTGTTTCTTGTTTTTAAGTACATTTTTAAGTTAATTATAAAATATGACAGCAAGAAAATAAAACTTCAGTTAATTACAAGAGTATACCAAAACTCCCTCTAATGTTTTTAGTATTATGTGCGTTAATGATTTGGACTCGTGCTATTACATTCCAGTGCAATAAACAGTTGAACGTCGTGACAATGTTTGTTTTAGATGGTGATGTGAGTCCAA
Source organism: Stegodyphus mimosarum (assembly GCA_000611955.2). NCBI lineage: Eukaryota > Metazoa > Arthropoda > Arachnida > Araneae > Eresidae > Stegodyphus > Stegodyphus mimosarum. Next base: position 252,932 of record KK117127.1, on the reverse strand, counting down.
TATTCTGCTATAAGATTATTTTTAATTCCAGTACGAAAGCAGCAGTGAGTCTTAAAGTGAAGTGTAGTGCAGCAGAGTGTGATACTCATGGTTAAAAGTGAACCCCATGGTTTCTTTTGAAAGAAAGACAATCAGCAGCACAAATTGATAAGCAAAGTGACATGTTTTGTGCCAAGTCCTGCCCGTAGCTTTGTGTTTAACTAGATTAGGCGTTTCTTCATGTGAAATGAAAGTGCAGTACCTTGTCATTCCGAGTATTGAGAAATACATCAGCCGTAGTATGGATGTCCTTGTTATTGGTAATCGAGGCATTACCTTGGATGAAGTACAGTGTGAAACAGGTATTCGCATACAAATGACAGTGCATGAAAATTTGAAAATGAGTAAATTTTAAGTGAAAACTCCAGAGGCTCACTAACCTGCTGATACTAAAGTGTGCTTAAGTGGCAGGAATAGCTGTATCAGACTAAGATTATTCGATAAAATGAAGAACCTGCATGAATAAGAAGAAGACTATTCATCAGAATAAAGTTGCATCAACTGCAAGAGGTTGCTCTTGATTGGTTTTTTTTTTTTTTTCTCGAAAACTTCCTGGGAATGAGAATATTGAATCCAACTGAGTAGGCATTACCTGTATATATTCTGACACCTAAAGTATGATCTATCACTTTATTCGTCTTAGTCCAAATTATTATTGAATTAATCGTAAAAATAAATATGTAGAATTTGAAACAAATTTACGTAGTATTCATAATGTTACTTCCGTATTTTAAAACTGCAGACTTTTCTAGATATCTCAAGCAATGTGAGTAATTTTACCACTAAAGCTTCTTCAAAAATAAATAAATAAATAAAAATAAATAAATCTTTCGTATTATTTCTTCTTCAAACATTTTTATTTTAGATTTATTCATCTTTCTTGAGAATTTTCTTGCTTATTTTCATATCAAGAATAAACAATTAAATAACATTTATAAGGTATATGTTGCTGAAAGAAAAGTTTTTTAATAATTTGTAATACGCTAGGGATCTTTTTTTAGTTTCTTGGTAAACATGAACCAAGTAATTCAGTCATCCATATTTCAGTAATTCACGGAAATATCTCATTTTGGTTTAGGAATACTAAACAGTTAAAATTCTGAAAACTAATAAAATTCCCCGTAAAACAGGTCATATCTAAAAAGAGGGTAACTGCGACAACTCCGCATGTTAGTGCTAACTTACGCCACCGATATTTATCAAACCAAGTAGAACAGAGATATCGACATCCTACATAAATCAAGTGCAATGGGAAACTACGACTAAAACCTAAAAGAAAAGCGAAGAAAGCCTTTTTCTTTTCTTTTTTTTTTTCAACTCGTTGATATTTCGCTGTTATTGACATAGTTTAAACTTGACTAAATCTACGAGGTTTTCCTTTCTGATTAAAATAAATTGATGAGTCATCAAGGCATATCTCTGCTTTCATCCCAAAAAATTTATAAAAATCCCTCACCTTATAAGCGAATTAAACAGAAATCAATGGCTGAAATCAATATGTTTATCATCAAATCCTAGTTTTCACAGTTAAGTGTTAGTAAAATTAAGTCAAACTTCTAATTTTATTTTTTCACAACGAGTATAGAGCTTTTCCGAATATAAGTATAGAAACCAGAAGAACACATTAAAAGTTAGATTTAATTATTTGCCGAAAATAATTTTTAAAAAAAAATTGACATTGCCAAAACATGAATATTTTCGTAGTTCAAAACACTTCTGTAATTGGAAGTATATGACTACGATCAACGATTGCGAAAATGAAAAAGCCAGGTAAGGACTTTTAAACTGGGTACGGAGGTTGGGTATATATGTACATATACACGTTTGCGATTGCAATAAAAAAAAAAAGAGGTGCACAGCTAGACGTTATAGTACGAAATTCTAGCGCTCTACTGCTTTTTTTTTTTTTTTTTGAGTTACGCGAGATACATACCTATATACGTAGGTACGTACAGACGTCACTGAAAAAAAAAAAGACTTTCGAATCCATTTTAGAATCCGTTTCGGAAAAAACAGTCCTTTATTTTGTCCGTACGCACAGATGTCACACAAAAAGTCGTCCAAATGGACCCAGGAACGGTCAAAATGGAGATTTATGTTGAAACAGCACACCTGAAATTTTTCACGATTACAATACTTCTTTTATTTCGTACAGGAAAGTAAAAATTTAAATTTTCTTGTTAAAAAGTGCTAGTAATTATACATACATCTAAATTTGTATTTAATTTACGTTCCGACTTTTACTTCTATTTAATTTACTATCAACTTTATACACTATTCGTGTAATATGCCAAACATTAATTTCCTGATATAAATTTTTAAGATTAAAAAATACGTAAGTTTTACTTCGGATGCAAGAATTTATGTTTATTTCGACCACTGTCTACATTCTTTACTATAAGATTTATTCGCTAATATTTAATGCAAAGAAAAGAAACTTACGTATTCCTAGGTAAATAAATCATTTAAAGAAATTCTTATTTAATCGAAACGTTGCATTTTTTCACAAGAAATCAAATTCAGTTCATTAACATAAGGAAACATCTCTTATTATTATAATACAGTCCTCCTTATACAATACATACGATGTAACTTCTCTTTCTGAGTATATATTCAGTACTTTAAATAGTAAAATCTTCAAATAATCTTTTTTACTAGAGTGATCTCAATTTAAATCAATTTCAAATCAATTCAAATTTAAATCAATTTATCAATATTTTCAAAGTTCCCTTTGAAAACATTGTATATATCCCTTTGAAATATTTTTCCTAGCCAAAGTTCCCTTTGAAAATAGGGATACACAGAATTTGATGGGAAGAGAGAGTTCATACTACATTGCAAGGCAAGTACGTAAACACGAAATTGCAAGTTAAAGTGTGAAAGAGGAAAGTATCGCACAATTAATTATTTCTATAATTTAAGATAACCATTTCCTAGGACCTGATCTCAATCTCAAAAAGTGATGATCCCCGTACTGGGCATTATATCGGTTTTTAAGAGTGGACAGGTGCTAGTGAAAACACAATATTTTTGTCGCTGATAACAATTTATTTCCATCCGTTAGGAGTTAATAAATCTGAATATAATATCAGTCTTAAATGCATTCGTACTACAAATATGTGAAAAACGCGAAGTTTGAATTCGCATAAGACAGTTTATATAGCAAAAAGATAAAATATTTCTGCAAATTGTCTGACCGCAAACAAGTAAGGAATAAAACCGCATTTTAGAAAAGAATGCAAGTGACTCGAAGCACATAAACAGTTTCTGAACATTATTCAAAGTAATGACCTCATACCAAGGATGTCAAGAATGACCAGGCGTCATCAGTTTTTTAACCCAACTTTTGGTCTGTTTCTTCTTTCCGCAGGGTCAGAGACAGAATTTCCCAGAAGCAGCAATAAGTTATCGCACTGAGTATTGTTGAAGTAGAAATTTCCAGCCATTTACTTCCGCTGGAGTAATACTCTTATTGTTTGCATCTTTCATCACTACTTACTATTGCAATTATTCTAAAGGTGATAACTCATTTGCTTTCGAAACGAAATTTCGGCGAGAGTTGCTTCAGCTCTTAAAAATAAACATATGTTAAGAAATACGCAAATTGGTAATTGAGACTGAAAAAAATGAATTAAAAATGCAAGTACTTTTCAGATATCTGCTAATAAATCTTATAACAGGAAGATACTGCAATTTTCCGCAGATATATGTTGAAATTACAACAACGTTTATTTCTTTTCTGAATTAAAACACAAGACAAATTGAATTTATCTTTAACAACTGTTAAGAAATTATTGTACGACTAGGAAAGCTTAATTCTATACAAATGGCACATGGATTCCTCTGTTAATGAATTTTTTACGCATGCAATAAATCAAGGTTTGCTTAAATACAGCCATTTCGAGAAAACCCACTTAAGGCCGCTCACGTAGCTTTCACAGCTTGCAGTTTATAAGTGATATAAAAATTTTAAATCAACGTTTATTCCTTAAACTTTTTTTCCCAGTTTCGAAAATTTAATTACTATATTTCTTCCCCAGGGTAGCTTATGTAAGACGGAATTTCCTCAAATTATTATGTACTCTTCATCAAGTAATAAAAACACGCAAGTGCAGCATTTCATTCCTTTGCCAGATCGGTCATCATCTAATTCCATCCAATTCTCTAAATCACCATCCGCTAATCATAAAATCCTAACACTTCCTTTCTTTGATGAACTGAAAATACAGTGATATCCGAAATCTAAGTAACTGCAAGAACAATTAGAAGTTACTGTTGTTGTTGTGACTTATCTCACTTCTCTGACAGCAACAGCAGAACAAGCCTACAAATTCATCGTGCCAAAGAGTGAAAGACTGCGTTTGTCGTTGACAAGAGCCTTGTGCACCATACAGGTGACATCACTATTCAGTTCCGCCCCCAGTTTTGATGTAAATCATCCTTGGGAAGGGTCCGAAGGTCTGCTTTCCCTCAAGAAAGGACTTCCGGCTAGCCGTATATTTACAGTGACCCCATACCGCACAGACACAATACATTTATAAACATCCATGGCTTCTCCGGTATTCGAACCCGGGCTCTTCGGTATGGCAGTCAGAATCGCTAACCACTATCCCGGTTGGACAGCCTTGAAATGCGCTTCATCCTGAAACAAATTTTTCACTGAACTAGTGAATTTTAAGCTGAAAAAAATACCCGGATAAGCTCAGGCAGAGAAAAATGGATATATCGATTTCTGTAGAAGAAGAATTTTTTAATAATTCTATAGAAAACCCTTACAATGCGCAGACTCATCATCGAGATATATCTGAATAGCGATGTTGCATACTCTTTACGAGAATTTTAAATAAGCCTTGTGATGAAGAATTATGTTTTATTAACCAGATGGAGCTTGATACAGATTTCTTAGGTAGTTAAAAACTTGGTTATCTCTATTTACTGATGGATATCACATTCGTTCCCAGAAGCAAGTAATAAGTTAAGCCTCGGTTGATGTCCTAAACTTTGAGATCGTAAACGGTGTGGTTGAATAAATTTTGACCCTAAAAGATTTTTGTTCAATTATATAAATATTTAAAGCAGGTGTCTTGAGGAATGCCTTTTTTGTACTTAAGTGTCTGATACTGGCATCTCATACCATGTTTCAAAAGGAAAATGTATGTAGCTCCCTCTAGCCGCAGAGAATCAGTATTTGGATCCGAACCAAGTAACTAGATGCAGGCATGCATTTACCACTAATAGAATAAATGCCAGAGCTGCAGTATGCAAAACTGCAGTTTAGTCTGTAGGAGATAGTCATTTTAAAGTCATTGATATGTAAATTTCGCAAATGATAACTCTGTACCTCTTATATCCGAATAAATCTATCATTTGGGCTTAAAATTGCCTCCTTTTTCTGTACGTAACGAGAATTTTAACATTGTAGAGACGGTAGGTATTTTTTTGAAAACAGGAGACATGAAAAATGAGCAATACCCTTGCCGGGACTCGAATCTTGGACTTCGCGAATACGTGCCGAGTGTGCTGACCATTACACCACGAAGGCATGCTAAAAAGGCAGGAGAAATACCTTATATACTCCCCCTTTTAAAGGGAGACTGGGGATTAGGGGGACTCAGTCACCAAATCCTGTGGCGGAGAATCATCATCCACCATTTTTCTTAGTTCGCGCGCCACTGTAGAGACATTAGGTATTTTTTTAAAGCAGGAGACATGAAAAAATGAGCAATGCCCTGGCCGGGACTGGAACGTCGGAACTCTCGAATACCTACCGAGTGTGGTGACCATTACAACCCGAAGGCATTCTAAGAAGGCAGGAGAAACAAGTTATCTGACATCCTGTCCTTGTTTTATAAACAAGCAATCAATTTTAGTCAAGATCTTTATTTTCGTCAAGAAGTCACTTTATAAGGTATTTCTCCCGCCTTCTTCGCATGCCTTAGTGGTGTAGTGGTCAGCCCGCTCGACGCGTAACCAAGAGGTCCGTGGTTTGATTCCCGACGAAGGCTTTGCTCATTTTTCATCTCTTCTGCTTCTAAATAACCTAATGACTCTACAACTTCTGATTAATGTTTCTCACAATTGAAAAGAAATAATCGCGTGCTAACATATTACTGTCTTTGTTTTTGTAAGAGTTCATTTTATGTGTTCTTTACGCACACGAATTTTAATTAAAAGGATCTTATTAGTAAAGTAACTGCACAAGACTAGGGAATATTATCGACTTTTTAAATCCTTCTCTCTTCATAGACGTAGTAAAGACCAACAAAGAAGTCGCTCCGAAAACTATGAATTGCACCACTTTCGCCTACTCCCCCCCTTTTTTTTTCCGCCTAAGATCTTCAGTTTCCAAGAAGAACATAGTTTCCAAAAAAAAAGTCATTTATCCTTATAAATGAGATAATTGGCTGCGATTACGAATTGCTATTTTTGTCTTTCAGATGTTATGAAAATTTTGCATACTAAATACATACAAAATTAAAATTTGGTATGCGTTAAAATAAAAAAAATGAATTACAGTGATGCTCGTATCTTACTTTTCTACTCTCTAAATGAATCATAAAACAAATCTTGTTAATGTGTATTACATATATATGTGTGTGGGTGCATATGTATGTATAACGCATACATAAAATTAACCTGTTAGTTATTAGTTAAATACTGATATCACTTTATGGCGCAGTTGCGCAGTTTTGTATTATTTCCCCTTCTTCTATAAATATTAATAAATCCTCTTAGTTAGAGCAATGGTTTTAACTTATTCCAAATTCAGGATTTTTATGTAAACTATTTTCTTTTAATTTTAAAATTTCAGCTTATTAATTTTGAAAGTTCAGTTTGTTAAACACCCATAAATTCGCACCAACTATTGTAGTAATAGATGTTTTATTAAGCTGTTACTTAATTTACCATTTTATTCTTTTACAGGTTATTTTTAAATTATTTTTAACTTCATTGTAAACTCCATATTCTGTCGCCAAAAAATTTATAAAAGTGTGTTTCTAGATCTTTGGCTTCTAACTTTACATTACGATGCATTTATCATCCGCCTAATTTCGCAAATGTAGCCATTATTCTACAGTAAGGTCTTTAAAAACGTTTCTAACTATATGTGTTATGTATCTCGGGACATTTAATGTCTTGCTCCTCTTTTTCTATTTAAACACATTTAGTATATATTTTTATTGCATATGTTGTTATGTATTAGAACTTGCATTACATTCACGCGGTTTATATTTAATGATAATTTCTATAAACTTTTGTATCATAACTTTAGTTATCAGAAGATGTTTCTAACGCCTTATGTTATATCATTGCACAGAATAATTTTTAAAGTGTCGCTTAAAAACGTGAGTTTTTCAGTCTAATTTCCGGCTTTAATGAAATTTTTACGCCAAATGTTAGAGCCTTGCATTATATTTAAAGAAATTAAAATAATAAAGGCTCTGCACGAATGTATGTATGTTTTCGAACTGTGAAAAAATAACGGTACCTAGAGACATCAAATTTTGAATAACGTTGTCCTCAACTCGAATATGGGCATCTAGAATCCCAGATTTGGACTTCGTTTTATTATTTAGTTCATATTTTGCAAAACGTTGTGAATTTTTGATTAACAATCTCAACGATTTCAAAGTGAGCAAAGGCAACATTGCACGAAAAAAAAAAAATTATCTCCAGCGCGCTAGACTGTGTATCGGAAATTCTAAAGATATGCTCTTTTAAAATTATTTTGTGATATTGCTGTTGAAATGGAATTTATGGTTTAAGTGCGAAGAACGTGATATTTAATAAATAAAGGTAACCCACAAAAAGTAAAAAAAAAGCCCCTTTAGGAGTAATATAAAATCTGAAAGATTTCAGATTTTTTTTTTTTCCATTTCCTTCTTCACTGACATTTTTTTTTTCTTAATCCGGAGTGAGAGAGAAAGGAGAGAGATCTTAACTAAAGTTTCAGGTTGACTGAACTCTAGATATTCTCGGGATAGATTGTTCATTTTAGGTCAAATAAAATTAAGCTTTTTATTAATTTGTTCATAAATTTTTTAATTTTAATTTCAATATTTTATTTTCGTTGGAATAGGAAAGAGTTCATTTAGGCATATGAGATAAAATTTTCATTTAACCAAAAGAAGATTGTATATTGTACACCTATGTTTGTTTCTATTTCATCTGTTATTTATTAATTTATGAAACGTGAATGATTTTCAACTATATACTCTTTGTTGAAAGGTGGTAAACGAAAAAATTGTTGCTTAATGTTGATTAACTAAGAATGTGCTTTAATAACATCATCAATTATTTTATTTATTGACTAAAATTTTTTCCCACTTCTTACTATATTTAGTATTCCACCTTGCAATGTATTTGGGTGCTTCACCGACGACCAAATCCTAAATAACAATACTTATAAATATTTTCCCATTGTTATAGTAGATAATACTTAACAGTGACAAACCTGAGACTTCTGAATCTCACCGTTTAAGTCATTACTTCTTTCATTGGCAGACACGCGGATAAATAAAACAGAATAATATTTTCAATAATAACGAAATATAAAGACCATTAATGAGTTTAGAGCATAAATACATTAAAAATTTTATTTATAGCGAAAAAGGACAAATATTTACTTGAGTAAAACTATGTCGAATGAATTCTTGAGAACAGACAGATATAGTGTCTCTAAATCCCAAAATAAATTTCCTTCTGAGGATGAAAAAATGCAAGGAGCTTTAATAAAAAGGTGTGTCAAATTCTTTCTTTAAAAGGAAGAATAAACGGCCTTCAATGAATTTTCCTTTTTCAAAGCACTTTCGGTCCACTGGATTTCGATAAAGGAGTTGTTTCAATCTGAACAAAATCAGCCAGCCTATATTCTTTTCACGCATGAGAACATCAAGAAAGTACACTACAATAGAAAGTAAGGAATCGATCAATTTTGCAAAGCAATGTTATTTATTTATAAATTAGTTTCATCAAAGTAACCATCTGTTATCAACACGTTTAGTTAAACAACATCTCATCAATTGATGTAACATGAAAGATTGTAATACAAAGTGAGAATTTCAGTTTCAAAAGGCAGTATTTTGGTATTTACCAACCATGTATTAATTTGATAAATTTCAAATGAAAAATGAAATTTCCAGTTTCAATACGTCCCCTCAAAGTGTTCACCTAGACGTCAAGTGTTCTTAACGTAGTGCTCCCGTCGGCGGCATTGGATAAGTCATGCAGAGGACTGACTCCAGGACTTAAATAGTCTAAATCTGGCCGCTTAAGTCACTGGATCTTAAGGTGTGTGATTTTTTTTCCCTTAAGGTGTGTGTTAAAGGTGTTGCGTTCGTATCAGTTTTCCCTCAATTATATATATCAAATAGTGTAGTTTTTACTGCTGTGAATACGGTAATAAAGGCTATGCTACAACAAATGTTAGCAAGAATTCGATTATTTCCTTGATTTTATTCATAAAACTAAATGAACTCACATAAAGCAAATTATAAGTAAAATCTGGAAATTTTTTCTATATCTTCATGCATTCTGTATTTGTCAATTCCAAAAACAAGGCTATTTGAAATATTTTGAATAACTATATCTTTGAGATCTAGCATGTAGTGTCAGGATATCAAAGGTACCTTTTCCATCGCATCCTTGCCGATTAGGCATCCGGAGGGAGAAGCTGAACCCGAGGTCATCCACCGTCTCATGGCTGAAAACACTGCCAAAATGCACCACCTGCAAAGATGGCAGAATAATGCACTTGCAAAGGGGACAAAAACATGACATTGCGTCAATTCCTATCTAAGATTTATATCCAAATCCTATGGCGGGTAGCCGACATCCACTCCAGCTATCAGAAGAACCACCCATTAAAGACATTCAGTATTATAGCCATTTATTCTTTTTCTGTCTGCCTGCTATGGCCAATCTCTCAATCCCTAAGAAATTTAAATGAGATTTTGGTAAAATACTTACTTTTTATCTTGCAATGCTTTACCTTGAAAGATGCCGTTCACTGAAGCAAGAACTCTAAGGAAATGTACGGAGTTTCTCAAAAGACTTTCCCTTCTTATATGTAATAGGTTGATTTCAAAGTACATAATTTAATTAAATCAAATAAACAGTGAATTGTTTGTTAGAACAACAGCTTTCCGGCTGTAAAAGTAGCAGTAAAGGCAGCATGCTCTGCTAACTCAATATATGTGGCTTATAACCTCCTACCCAAAGGAAGAAAAAACCGCTGAAAAATCATTGAGCTTAACGCGTGAGTTGATTTTGCTAACTGTACGCACGACTTATTCCGCTGAGTTAATATTCTTCTGGTTGATACCCATAAATAAAGGCAATAAACTTGCACCTAATTTTGAAAACTTACCTTTAAGCCTTTTTGCCATTAGTCTGAAATACCAGAATTAAATAATCAATGAAATAGTAAAAGGAAACACGAATTTGAATCCTGAAAATATCCCTGGGATGCTGTCTAAATACAGCTCAATGTTATCAAATGTGTTTAAAATGTGTAATTCAGTATGTCGAACACAGAGCTTTTGCATTATTTTTACGTGGTTTTCTACAAAACTAAGCCACGTTACAAATTGGGGGGGGGGAACATATGGGCTTTCCCAGTTTAAAAGCAACTAATTTAACGATTTCGGCTTTCAGAAAAATTTAAAATTATTGTATCGGATTTAGATATTTCGATGAAATAAGCTTAAAAAGTACTTTAGTAAAAGAAGCAATTTATTTTTTTATCTAAATATTTATTTGAAAATGAAACTTTGGTTTAAAAAAATTGAAGTATTTTTAGATAGTAAAATAAAAAGGTACTTAAGCGCGGGTAAATTTTTCGTTCCTAAAAGTACTAAAATAAGTCACTAACATAAACAGACCACCCTTGTGTCTTCCTACTGCAGAGCTCCTGCAGACTTTTGAGTGATGTAACCAAACACGGGGGACCAGAATTATCATTTGAACAGAGGAGCTTAATGTTTATTCTCCCGCTGTTATCGCAACGACTTCAAGGAAAATCTCTGCTTGACGGCTAGAATTATATTGGCAGGGCATTGCGATCAGAAAGTGTTTGACTCTTCCCTCTTTATTTCAAAGTTACACTTCTCCGTTAAAATTCCATTCCATACTCTCCACACTATTTCTAGCATTCTTTCTCGCATTCTCATGCTGTTTCTAGCATTCTATTCTCATTAGCTACTCTTTAAATATTTTAACCCTTTTAACGTAGGATTACGTCCCGCCATAGTGGTTTGATGGGAAAGCAAAAATTAAGACTAATTCCCTATTCGAGGTGTGTGCGAATGCTTATACCTTCGAAACGACAAATATTACAATCAGTCGAAATATGCATTATTAGATAGACGGAAGAGCAAATTAGGAAACACACAAAAATTTTTTTAAAACTTGAACACTGGGTAAAGGGATAACAACGCGTCAAAGTTCCATGCGCATGCACGACCGCTTGTGAGAGGCAAGGTCGTCTGGTAAACAGTACCACGTAGAGAGTCAGTATGTTCTGGTGATGTTTTCTATATTTAATTTTATTTCTCCAAGCTAATGGTAATGCCATTAATACAAATGTAACGAGTGCAGTAGACTGCGTATCAGCAGAATTTACTGTTAAAACACAGTAAGTGAATGCAGGATTCAGAAGCAGGCGATATTTATATGACTGATGTAATTGTAAATGGACAGTCAAGATTTATTCTAGCATCCGTATACATTCATCCAACTATTTATTCAGGAGATTTGAAGATGTTCTTGTTTAGTGTATTGATGACATATTCCGAGACTGTTTTATTGATCGATGAAGAGTTTACTGTACATACAGATATTCCTATTATGATGGGTGATTTCAATGTAGACGTCAAACGAAAGGAAAAGGCATTTGATTTTTGAAACATCATTTTAATCTCAATATAGTGCCAAGTAACTACCCAAGTACACTCGGCAATTCATTTATAAATTTAGCATTTACTAGGAATATAACTGCAGACATCTTAATTAAGTATCTTATGTCTCATACCATCGACTATTTTTACATGGAGTCATTTTGAATGGATAAATGTAATAAATGAAAAATAAAATAAAATGTATGCTTGTGTAAAATTGTTTGCTTTATTTCTTCTCTAATATCCTCAGATTTCCTTCAGAAATCCTACGCATTACATATCAGGAGCTCTTTAAACTAAAAGAGAGAGCCTACCGTCAATTCTTTGTTTATTGGTGTGCTGCAAAAAGAATGGTTTTTTGTATTTATCGTCCCTTGAAATGGTACATTATACCGTAAAATTAGGTTTTATGTCGGAGGCTGAGCTATTTCTTAGTTTTTGAGCGAAACTGTAATTCCGACCGAAGCCCCAAATAAGACGAAGTCCGTATTATATTATTTTATTTAACTAGTTTAAAATCAGTTTAATAATTTGTTAAATTTTTATTTCTCTCTTTATATTCCTTTCAATTTTATTTTATTATTTTAATTATTAGTTATTTTTTGTTTATTCTTTCCTTCCTTCCACGGAGCTCCGGCACTTTTGATTTTAGAAATTAAGGACTGATGATAGCTACGAAATGGATAATCCTAGAAACCTTACTCCTGAAAAGGACAAAGTAATATCTTCTAACAAAAACAATTCCAAACTTAACTTCTACCTTAAAACTTGAATCATATTAAGAGCCAGTTAATAACACTAATCAAAATAAAAATTTCATCGAATTCTTTCCTAAATCCAAGCAGTCAGGTACCCGGTCAGTACTTGGGAGATTAAGATTCAAAGCATTCTTTACTCGCTACTCTTATCGCAAATTTTTATTTTCTTAATAATAATAAATATTACCTTTGTTAATTTATTTATGGAAGCATATAGTACAGACATTTAAAATAAAGCATAATTTAAAACAGTAATAGCATTAAAAACATAAAAAAATAACCATTTATGAAGTACAAAGCTAATTTAAAACAGTAATAGCATTAAAAACATAAAAAAATAACCATTTATGAAGTACAAAGTGCCCATAGTTTATTTACCGGGTAAAGATATATGTTAAATAATATAAAATAAGAATTAAGAAAAAAAAAACTGACTGGATTTTTATTTAGCACTTCAAAAGATTTTATATTAATGCACTTCAACATAAGCAGCATTAGTTGCTCGGAGAATATAAAGACTGTTCTCGATTATTAAGCGTTTGCAAAATTACAATGGCTGTTTCTATTGGTGATTCGATTTTTCAACTCTTCGATGCTGCGTATCTCTGCAGCATAAACTCAGTTCTTCAGGTATCCTCAGCAAAAGAAGTCTAGTGGTGTCTAGTCCAGAAAACGGGGTGGCAATGAAATTGGTTCATTCCTAACAATCCACTGATCTGGGAATGAATGTTTCATTAAGAAACGCGTATATGGGTAGCCCAATGACAGCGGAACCACTTTCCTGTTGGAAAGAAAGTTTGGCTGCATTTCTTCTAATTGCGATGATAAAAACAATCTCATCCGAATGTAATCTATGTAAGCATCCGAATTAAATGATGACTCTGAGAAAAGAAGGAACTAATCACTTTGCTTTGAGTTAGTATACATCAACCATTACTTAAGGCTATCTTGCTCACTTCCCTTTACAAAATGTGAGTTTTCTGACACCAAAACCCTCCAGTTATGTCGATTAACCTCTCCTCAAACATGAAATGTTGCTTTATCATAGACTATGATTTTCTGAAGAAACTGATCATCATTACTGCTACAGTCAAGAATGTCTACAGAAAATTCTTTACGAATGACTCAATGATCTTGACTTGATCTGTTGACAAATCTGCAATTTATAAGCAATCAGTTTCAACAATTTCATGAAAAATTTTATGAGCAATCGACTTGGGAATTCTTGTTTGCAGGTTGGTATGACGAATGGATTTACTGGGACTGCACACAAGGACGTCTCAAATGGCGGAAACATTTTCGTCACTGATTGGCTCTACTTGCGATTCCTTTACGCAAAGCACGTCCGGTCCCTCGAAATTTTTTTAACCATCCTTTAATTGATTGTTTCGTGATATATTCGTATTCGTAATATTTCGTAATATATTCGTATTTCATATCGGAATCGCCTCTAAATTGTTTTCGGAGATTTCATTTCCCATAACCTGAGAACGCACATTGCCTTTTCAATGCAGGACGTCATTTTGTCGGTAAACAAACAAGCTCCCCGTTAGCATCTCCAAAAATTAGAACAAACGAAATTCCTCGATTATAGCGATATAAATTACCTCCTGTGAATTCGTAAAATTACGTTTCAATTTAATTTTATTGCCCGGTGATTAAGTTATGGACAACCTGCATTTAAGTATGAAAATAAATAATTACGAAACGAAAACAGTTTCTGTAAAATCAAAGAACCTTATGAAAAGCATACTGGAGAACAAAAACTTCAAGAAATAAACATTAACTGATACTAATTCTCAAACAGAAAATTTACGGTTTGTACTCCATTAAAACAGGATTAATTCGCTTGCACCCTGCGTGGTTGTTTCATTGCATACTAACATGGACTTAGTCTCTTGAAGACATCAGACTGTCTTAGATTGAGTCTACGAGAGGTGGTTTTCTTTTCTTTCACTTTCTTTGCAGAAACCTCCCGTTTAGACTAATGCGGGAAGAAATGTGCTTCTCGAAAAACTTTCTTATAGCATGGAGCATCTATTTACTTGATAACCCCATTAATCGTCACATTACTGAGAAGGCCGACCAGGGTTGCAGGCTGCAGATCGATGTTAGACTATGGGAAGAGAGAGTAGACATTAACAAACCTCCATGCCTTTTTCAGTATTCGAAGTAAGGCCAACGATGTAGAAGCCGACTCCACTAACCACCATACTAAACAGGGTATTTGGTTTAAATTTTTTTATTTCTTTGTTCTAAGTTTCGGCACGCTAAATGGCTTAGTATCTGACAAGCATCTTATCTTTTTATTTAATGTTCTCTAACAATTTATTTTCTTATATAAACTAATCTCTAGCAGCTTAATCTAATTATTCTCAAATATCTTACCGTAATTCCTCACTTATTCTAACAGCTTATGGTAATTCATTACACTATTTAATTTTATCTCACGTCTTATTTTCTTACGGAATCGTTTGAATGCACCAGTTGAAGATAATTGTAAATTAAACCACGACAGATGGGTTTGTTGATATTTATTCGAGAACGAAAAGACTCAGCCCAATGTAAATAATTTTAAATAGATCTTGGTGAATAATATTCTAATTATTTACAGAATTAAACGAGGAGCTCCTCTTTGTATAAATAAGTTTTTGTATAACCTAGAAAGTAGGTCAGTGAAAATTTTCTGATGTTTTCAACCCTTCGGCGGTTGAGAAATTAAGCAATTCTCTCTCCACAAATACGTGCAATATCTGATCAGCCGTAAAATCATAATGCGAGTTGTGTTCCTTTGCGCCTGCTGTGGAGCATATTGGAATGCGAGCTGAGCTTGTTGATAACCGTCAAAAGGTTAATGTAGCAATTGTCAGAATTACGATTGCTGAAGAAATCAAAATTCATTTCGTTATGCAAGACTTGCGTAATGTTTAAAATATAAGGTTCATATAAATTCGGCTTCGTAACAAATTTTACAGAACCTTTACGAAATGAACTCCTTTTTTTAAAATCACAGATCCAGTGGGTGATCCCGTAATATACCTTTGATGATACTAAGATCTGATGAAAAGTGTGACATATTCTTTCTGTCAACCTGTAGTGTATCTCGGGGAAACGAAGGCCTGACAGGTGACAGGTGAAAGCAGGCTCGGACACTCGGACGGCTTTTTTGACTACTTGGGTAATGTCTGGGATCCGCAACTATCTAGAGCAATATCCACCGGCGTCCCACGAGGGTTGCATCAGGAGTTTATTGAAATTATTAAAACTTAACTATATTCACAAACAGGGGCTAATTAGTAACACGCTTGTAACAGAATTGTGGCTAATGGTAATATGGTAATACATTGAAATATTTAGACAGAGCATTGCAACGTTGATGGACATTACTACTTACTTAAATACTTATTGAGTACTGCATACTCCCCCCTTACTATTAAACATCACTACTTAAATACTTAATATTGAGTACTACAGACTTACTACTGTAGTACTTAATATTGAGTACTACAGTACACATAATAAATACTTATCGAATATGTACATGACGTTATATGCAGAATGACCATGAGAGTTATATACCGAATGACAGGACTGAAACCTGAGGAAAACAGATGGATGATAATATGAATATAGATACAAGATAAATACTTATTAATTGTTTAATTAATACAGATACGATTAATACAGAAACTTAGTAAATACCTGTTAAATATGTACATAATAGTAATGCAATGCGTGAATACGTGGCTTACACTGTACTGTGTTACTTCTATATACTGGGGAGATTTGATCTGACCGCTAGAAGTCAAATATTCAGTCAAAGCTTCGCGAGGGGAAACTCAACCCTAGGTGACATAACCAGTGCCGTCCTCGACAACTTCGACGATCATATCCAGTGTCCTGACAGATGGTGTCATTTAATAATTAATCCTGAATAATTATTTTCAAGTGTTTGCTTTCCTATTGCAGGGAAGACAAGACGGCAAACATTTAAGTGGTAAAAATTTATTTAATTATCAAATTTAATGATAAGCAGGTCTCAAACTGTCGGACTTATTTATTTTAATTCTTTTGATTTTGTATGTGTTTCACAGCTTTCCACCCGCAATATATCTATCATATTGCGAATCCAGTTTAATAATTTAATATTAAATTTACATAGCAATTAATCTTCGAATTTCCCATTTATAAATGAGCTCTCATAAATGAAAAAAGAGTATTTCAATTAAACGTTTTCCAATGATATGTGAAATGTAAATATTTTGTTTTGAAATTTATGCCAGTATTTAGAGGAATTCTCTGAAAATATCCTCAATAAAAATTCAAGAGCATGAAAGAATGCCGGGACGAGTTATATTGCAGGCCACTAAAATTGGTGAACCATGATGGAAAGCATCGGAAAAAACCCTACTTACTTTACAAATAAACATTATAAAAAGAGGTTGAGATGATTAAAATTTCAGATAATTTTGAAGTATGGAACATGCACAAATCAATATGTTGAGCATCAGACCCTGGCAATAATCAAGGATGTTACACAACTGGACACAGAGGGGGAGCAAACTTTGGTCGGCAGCTATACGAGTATTGTAGTTTATATGGCTTCATTTCCATGCTAGAGTTCGTCTGTCGTACTAGCTAGCAGAGGTTGTCGAGCAAAACTCTGAAATTATTGATCAGAAGTTTTCAGCTTATGAGAAGTGTAAGAAAGCTCCGGTTAAAATTTGAGACTAATTCTCTACGAAGTGAAGAAACGTAGGACAGCGTGGGCAACATGCGGTTTCACACTGTCCTGTTGAGAAGTGTGACAACGGAGGCCACAAACATATGATACGGACATTAAAATGAACATTAAAACGTGGAGTGGCTTGTTAAATTACCGGACTAGATGAGAACAGGATGTGTACCTAATGGCACTCCATGCCATCAATCCAGATGACGGGTCGGTATGACGATGAAGAATGCAATCTTCTGACTTTCTTTCCCTTTGACACCTCCACACACGTATACGGCCATCGTGATGCTGTATGCAAAAGCGGGATTCTTCAGAAAAGGCGAACATCACACCAATAATGCGGCAATGTGTGTTGTTGAACGCGCCACTGTATGCGCTAATTCCTGAGGCGTAGCATCAAGGGGAGCTGAAACAAAAGTTTTCTTGCTAAAAGTCCGTGGCATTGCAGTTATGGTCGCACCGTGAGTAGAATGCTTGATGCTGTGCAACACACCAAAATACCCCGACTTAAGATATGTGATGTGGCTGTACGATATCTAATAACGATGCATACAAGATGTTTGTTGTCTCGAAAACTAGTGAATGGGGCCGTTGAGATACTGCATGGCATTCTGTGTGGCTCTCCTAGACCCAATAATTATAAATCTCATAACGGTAATTAAAATTTTGAGCGACACCAGTAACAGTTGCCCGGTAGAATAATCCGAAGACCTATTAGGTTTCGGTTCTCTTGCTATTGAATTCTACAGTGTGCTGGTATATGTTCATTCTTCTCATGTAGGGAATAACATGATTTCCAATACAAAAAACGACAAATAAACGCGATTTGAAAATGAAAAACTAGCATTTAATTCTGCCATTTTATACTGCTTCGAGGTGTCACTGCTCTTGCTTATAATGTCCGCATGCCATGAGAAGTTAATCGTCTGCATATCCCAGAACATTTTGCCTTTCACGCAAACTCAAGATTTGTTATCTGCTTCTTTCTTGATGTAGTAACTTTAACGGCCATTAGCGTATTATTCAAGATCCAGCTGAGGTGATAAGAGTAATTTAAAATAAATACGGTAAAATTCATTCCATTTTAAGTTTTGCGACCTTTTCATTACTGAAATTCTTCTAGTTAAATATCTTAACAATCTGCGACAGAAGAGAATTTCCAGGATATCAAATAAAAATATGTACTTTTAATTACTTTTCATTCATTATTTCGTTCTTTTTATGTTTAATTAAATAACAGACAAATTAATAAAAATTACTCATTTTTAATAATTTATTTACGTATAATCATCGTTTACGTGTATATGAATAATTCCTGTCAAGACGGTAAGTTTTAGGAATAAAGCGCAGTTTGTGGGAAACTTAATGAGGTTACTGACTTGCAAAAGAAAGTTATTCTTTATTTCGTTAGAGATAAATTATATTAACACTCAAATCGAATTCAGACGAATGCTTTTCAGTGTTTTTATATGATTTCTCGCCCAGTTTGAAACTTGTTTACATGTACACAGTGCATCTTTTATAGTTTACATTATTGAATTGAACGTATTACTTCAGATTTACACAATAATACTATTAGCTTAAAGCAGTTACATATAGTACTTTGTTAAAAATATGTAAACTTTTTTCCAGTCTAATATTTTTTGTATATGAATTTTAATAAAAAGTTACTTAGCTGCTTTAACTCAAGAAATGCAGTTTTAATATAAAAGTATTTCCAGAAGTTTCAAATCTACTTTTGATAGTTCAAAGGCAGATTAGTCCTCAAGACGACGGCTACCTGATATTCAAAACGTCCTCATACATATATGTTATTTATATGCACACGCACACACATATGTATATATATATATATATACATACATACATATACATACTGACTTTGTTTTACAAAGATGAAATTTATCCTTTCGTGTTAATTTGCTTTCCTGTTTTATTTGTTTTCATTGCAGGAACGCACTGACCTGTTTCACATTTAAGAGTCAGAGTTCTTTTCCTTTTATTGGCATTTTATTGCTTAGAATTTTTTTCTTTTTTTTTCCTCTTGCAGTTAACGCTGTCTTTGTATATGAATGAAGTAAGCAAGAATCCCGTTATCGGTTTCGCTATTGTTAAAATATCTTAAAAAAAAACAATATGGGAAAATTGTTCGCCAAAAAAAGAGAAACGGTTTTGCTTTGAGGTAACCCTGAATAACCTCTAACAATGGATGATACGACCGTGAGTGGATCATTCGGAATTCCAAGTACGCGTTCCAGCTCCATTTCGAGGAAGGGACAAAAACCTGTTTTACCGTAGCTTTCGAGCGACCGAGAAAAAAAATTGCTGTCACCGAGAAATGCATGTCTAAATATATGACTCTTTAAGTCCAGTTCCATACTTGTTATCGTCTCCAGTCTTGCGATAATGACCATGGCGGCAAACGAAATTTAATTTTTGAAAGCAACATATTAAGACCTATTTATTAATACTATCTTAATTAGTATGTCAAAAGAAACCCTAAAAAATACTGCAAAACATTTCACAATATTGCATAATTTTTATTATTTTTCAAATGGAAAACTGAGTTTCAAGCAATTGTTATGTGGAAATTAAATAAATATAAACTGAACTGTACTGTAAATTCTATAAAGAAATTTAATTAATCTCATATAGATTATTTATTTTTAAATAATCATCATAGCTTGTTAACGAGTAAAGCCTACTTTCGAAAATCACTGAATACAGTTAAAGGAATTACTTCACATTTACATAGATTAAGGTCTAATACAACTGAAACTGCTGTGGAATAATTGCAATACGTAAGTTTTATTCCATCGAAATATTTAAAAATTTGATATTACTAAATATAAGTACGCTAATTATTAATACCAAAACAGCTCTCGAATTCCTTTAGATTTTAATAATTATCATATTAATAATCCATATATTTTTAAAAAGTTTTAAAAATAGACTTTTATCTATTAGAGTAGGAGTTTCCAATAGAGTGGATGAATCTTTAGAATTTGAAGATTTAAGGGGCCATGGGATGTCAAGAAATTTGCTAAGTAACCGAAGTTCGAGTAAAATATATGGCAACTTATTTATATTTAATAATTTTATTTTGCGTGTTTTCCCTGGATTATTCAAAATCTAGAATACTTCCAAACAAATCATGAAGTTGGCATAAATTCATAACACGTTTGCTAACTTCAGTTACATTTACTTGGGCCTGTCATGCCCTAGTGAATGTAAATGCCCAAGTAAATGTAATGTCTTCTCCCGGATACTTGCCGAAGGGCCCGGGAGAAGGCATGGATGTTTGTAAATGTATAGTGCCGGTGCGGCATGGCGGCACTTTAAATATGCGTCGAGCCGAAAGTCCTCTCGTGTGGTTTGGGGAAAGGGGAGCGGGGTGGAAGCTTCAGAGCAGTCCCCCCCCTGGGATACTCTCCATCAAAATTGGGGATGGAACAGAGCAAAATCGCACTACCACTTGTAAGGTGCTCAAGCCTGTTGTCAACGACAGGCGTAACTTGAGCGGTCCTTGCCACGAGAAATTTCGTGGACTTGGGCAAGCATAAATAACAACATAACAGCAACATATTTACTTGATTTTTTTACTTCCATTTCAAAGCAAGAAGGCCTGAGATGGCTAGAGTATGCACCTTATAATATAACACTATATCATGGAAAAGTTTTAAGTAGCACCACAGAAATTAAAATATAAAGGCTAGACTGTAATTAAATCGAAGAAATTATAACATATGGCATAACAACAGATAATCTATGTTGACTTTGTGATGTTAATTTATAAAATTTACTTTTTTGGAAATCAAAGATTTCATGCTTATTCTTTTAGGCTATTAATTCATTTTACCGAAGTGGGCGGTCAGTTAGTTAACATTAGCAAATAAACGAGTTAAGGAACTGAGGCAAATGCAGAAAAACAGCACTGCAAGTTTTGCACTATAGAAGCTATTAAATATTACATTATAAAAAAGACTAAAATCAAATTGAAAAGGCAGATAGCGTATGGTTTCCCACTCCAGACCCCCATTTTCTGGTTTAGTTATGTACAGGAGTAATTATAGAAGCTGTTCGCCCATTTTTTAGACGATTTTCATTGTAATTACAGAAATATTTTCTCTAAAATTTTTATGTTTTAAATGTTCCATTTGATAACCTTTATTTTTCCCTATCTTTATACACCGTAATGTTTAAGACAACAAAGCCTTTTGTAGTATCGGAAGAAGTATTTTATCCCATTGCTCTCGAACAGCTTTCAAAAGTCTAAGGAAGTTGTAAGTCGATGTTTGGACAACCTGCTTTTTAAAAGTCCAAAAGAGCAAAAATGCGTTGGTGATAGATCAGCAGATTTAGTAGGCATATAAGTGAAGGGTATGGCCTTGATACCCATTTTGCTTGTTCTATTGTTTCCAGAAAATTAACGGCAGGTTTTGACGCGTCGCTGCTTGCTTTGTCTTGATGCAGTTCTACTGATTGATCACACTATGTATAAACAGAAGGTACTTCATATTATAAAATTGGGTATAAAATATATTTTTTATAATATGTGGAATTGATTTTAACATTTTTCTCCACTCTCTTTATTTTTAATTTGCAGTCATATGGAAAACCAGCAACAATCATAAATCCCTTAGGAAAACTATTTTTAGATTCTTTGAACTAGTATGTTTTAAAATTTTTTTCTCCCCTTTGATGATAATAAAAGGATTTATTTTTATTGCAGTCATTTAGGTACACCCAAGATTCGTCTATTGTGACAGCATTTTCCCATTTTTGTCCGGATAAATGTTTCTCATAAAGAATTCTGTAACGCGTTCTGCGTTCTGTGATACGTCGTGGAGAAAGACGATGCACATCATGTTTTTTCGCTTTTTTAAGATTCAAATCAGCATTAGTCACTCTGTTTATAGTTGACACTGAACATTTTAATGGTTATGCAAAACTGTCTTTTGACTTGTCGGATTTTCTTTTAACATTAAAGATCTTACTTTTGCAACATCCGAAACATTCCCTTTTTTTAACTTGGATACGTTTTTGGAACAATTTTGTTGTTGACAGCATTACCTATCGTAGTTTTAGATATCGAAAAACCATACCTTTCACAATGTTTTTTAATAACTAGATGCGAATAATTTTCTACGGCATAACGTAACATTTTCTACGGCATTCTTGACATAAACGTAGCGTTCCCTCCATTGTTTCTTTAAAAGCGACATTTTGCATGGAAACAAAACTGTTAAGTAGCAGACGATAGTTTAGTTGCAGTAAAAAAAAATTTCAAGCAGAAGATTTTTTTTTTTACGGCAAATCAAAGTCATCTAAAAAAAATTTGCGAACGGCTTCAGTATTTTATGAAATACTTTATACTTGTCATCTATTTTATATATTATACTTGTCTTCTATTTATACACAGTCCAGTCACATTAATGTGACCATCTGTCAAAAGCCAGAATAACCACCTTTCGCAGAGCGGACTGCTGCGAGACGTGCAGGAAGAGAGTCACATAGGTCCCTGAAGGTGTTCTCTGGGATGTTGAGCCATGCCGACTCTAATGCCGTGGCCAGCTGCGCTAGATTACGCGGTTGAGGATCCATGGCGCGAACAACTCGATCGAGATGGTCCCACAGATGCTCGATTGGGTTTAAGTCAGGTGAGTTTGCTGGCCAGGGGAGGACGGTAAACTCATCCTGGTGCTCTTCGAACCACGCACGTACACTGGCAGCTGTATGGCACCTCGCATTGTCCTGCTGGAAGATGCCATCATCCTGAGGAAAAACAATGCGCATGTAGGGGTGAACATGGTCCGCAAGGACAGATGCGTACTTGTATTGATCCATTGTGCCTTCCACAATGATCAGTGAACCTAGAGAATGCCAGGAAAACATTCCCCAGACCATAATGCTCCCGCCTCCAGCTTGGACCGTTCCGGCAATGGTTGCAGGGTGGTTCCTTTCAGAGGTTTCACGCCTTATACGCCAACGTCCATCTGTCCGATGGAGCATAAAACGCGATTCATCCGAAAACGCAACCTGTCGCCACTCAGTGGACGTCCAGCTGCTGTACTGGCGTGCAAATTCTAGCCTTCGCCGTCGATGAACAGCAGTCAGCATAGGTGCACGAACCAGGCGTCTGCTTCGGAGGCCCAGACGCAGCAATGTTCGCTGAATAGTACTTTGGGAGACACTTTTGGTAGCCCCTTGGTTCATTTTGGTGGTCAGTTGCTCAACGGTAGCCCGTCTATCTGCCCGAACGCATCTCCGCAACCGTCGTTCGCCTCTGTCATCTATGGCCCGTGGTGCACCACATTTGCCACGTCGCTGATTTTGGACAGTTCCATTTTGCCATGCACGGTACACTTTTACCACGGCGGCACGCGAACAGTTCACAAACTCAGCCGTTTCGGAAATGCTTCCACCCTTGGCCCGAAAGCCAATGATCATGCCCTTTTGGAAGTCGGATAAATCGCTTCGTTTCTGCATTACGCCAACGATTGAAATGTTTTCCGAAGCCCTCACACACCCTTTATATACGCTCAACTGCACTGTGCTGCCACCTGCCTTCTGTGATTGGTTATTTAACTCTGACATGGAAAGTACGTGGTGGTCACATTAATGTGACTGGACTGTGTATGTATTATACTTGAGTTCTATTTTTATATGTTTCGTGTACTACTATTACTTTCTTACATTTTATATTGATCGAATGATAAATTATTGCATTTATTGATATTGTATTTAATGGGCATAGTATTTTTGTGATAAATTATTTGAGCATCAGTTGGTTTACTTCAATCAGACGAAAATATTTAGGTAAAAAATAGCTAAAATTAATTAACATTAACGCAGCGATTCTCAAACTGAGGGGCGCGCCCCCTTGGGGGTCCTGATAACCCTACTTGGGGGGGCGAGCATATCGAAAAGTCGAAAATAAAAGATTATTTAAAAAATTATTAATTTACTGAAAAGAAGCAAAACAAAATACATTCTGACATAATAAAAAATAAAGTACACAATTTACACCGATACAATGCACTGAAAAATGTATCAGCACTGCACTAAGTATTTGATAATTAATTTATCAATACTAAATTGAGAGCAAGTTTAATTACTAGTGACTCCCATGGGTTTGTCTTGCAGAGCGAAGTTATTCAAAAGAAGGTTTAATATTAGAAACTGACATTCTTAAGTTCTTTGTGCATGTTTAACTGAGATCTATCTATATTTGGTCTTCAGAGCAGCCACCGCAGAAATCCGGTTTCACAAAGGTAGAATGTTGAAAATGGTAATAGTATACGATATGCTTTCGTTTTCAGTGCAGAAAATTCATCATCCACCCCTGCACAAAATTCAAAAAGTGATTTATTACTAAATCGTCTTTTGATTACACCACTTGACGCGAAGTCTATGAAGATTACTTCTTCGGCAGTTGAGAGCCCTTCTGGAGTATTTTGAAATGGATCCCTAACACACTGGTAACTTGCTATCAAGTTGTCGTCAGCAAGAAAATACCTTTTAAAATTCTTTGCTAGCATGGATAAATGATTTTCAGATGGTTTCAAAAACAACTTTCACATGTTGTTCTTCAGCCTTGTAAATTTATCCACGTTTTCAAACATTTCTGGGTTTTTTTGCTTTAAATTTCTACTCCAGAATTCCAGTTTTCTACAAAAAGCATTAATTTCATCACTCCTCTCGAACATATGTAAATTTGCTCTTTGTAGTTGAAGGTTCATGGTATTTAATTTCTCGAACATATCGACCAAGTAGCTCAATTTCGTCATAAATAAACCATCTCGAAACTTCTCAGCTTCTTGTCGATTTTCCTCTTCTAGAAAAGTGGCAATTTCGTGTCTTGATTCATAAACACATTGCAAAAATTTCCCACGTGATAACCATCTTGCCTCTCAATAAAATAGCAACGATGAATGTATTGCACTCATGTCTTTACAATGTAAACAGAAAGTTCTTGATTATGGGGGTCTCATTTTTATATAATTTACTACGGTCACAACTGTCGTTGGCACAATATTCAGACCATTTCTTTGGAAGCCAGAGCTTCTCTGTGGATCATGTAATGTGTCCAGATGCGCAGTGGAGAAGGAAAAGTAACATCATACTTATCTTATTACTTAAAAGTGACTCACTTAAAATATACATTACTTAAAAGTAACATATATAAAATTTAATACTTATCTTGATAATTTGCACGGTTCATAATCAAGGTCGTATTGTAGCTTTAGCGTCAAAGTTTATTATTATTGCATTCAATACATTCTTATTGTATGGGGGGGGGTAGTCGATGGAAGTTATGATTGAAAATTTGGTTGTAAATATTGAAAGTTTGAGAAGCACTGCATTAATGAAAAATCCAAGGCTAAGTTTTAAAAAACTAGCAAAGTTTAAGAGAGGGTTGATGGAAAATAAATTTCTGAAGGACGTACAAACTTAAAAAAAAAAAGTTGGCAAATCGTTGTTTAGATTAGTTCAATGTTTGCGCATATTTCAAACAAGCAAGCTTAATTTTCATTTTCAGCTATATCAATATTAATTTAATTACTTATCAGTTTATCAAGAATAAATTGCTATTATTACATTATTTTTGTGAATTGGATTATTTAGTGCATGCATTTTCAAACTCATCAGAGACAGCACACTTTTCTGGAATAAGTGGGTTTTCCTCATATGCTACTTCTTCGCCCTTATCCACTCACGACCGCTTTCATTAGTACCCGTTTTAGTAATGAAGGTTACTGCCACTTCCTCTCTTTGCATCTTCTGATTTATTGTAGATACAATTCTAAAGTTACTGTGTTTTCAACTTCCACCTTCAAAACGCAGGCGTTTCCAAGTCGAACGAAGCGTGTTTCCGATTAGAACACGTGGGTGGAGTAATCTCGTTGTGTAATTGTCTAAACCAGACTTTTATTTTTATTGTTTGTTTACTTATTTTATTTATGTAGCTTTCTTCGAGCAAAATAGTAAATTTTAAGTGTTGGTTCTATAGTTTCTTTCCTGATTTTTTCAGGTGTTATTGTTTACGTTTCTCGTCAGATAACAGTTGTATTAAAAGTCAAGTTCGGGCTAAAAATTAATCTTTGAAAAAGAAAAACGAAGTTATGTCTAATCAACCCAGGGCAAAAGCATTTCTCTTTCATATTATACCAGGAACTTGCTTATGTATATAATTATATCAAAACGAAACCTCTAAAATTAATGTTTAAATTTAATGCTTTGCAAAACAAGGTTTAATTATGTTCATACTATTAGTATAACAAATAAAATACGTTTCCAGCGTCTTGTGTTTCCGCTTTGGGATTTCTCTCCAGACACCTCCACATTGTTGACTGCAACAAAAATAAAACCTAATGAACTGTGCTGTAACTTCAGAAAGAAATAGATTTCAGCAATTTAGTTCTTTGTTTATTTTTTATTTTAAAGGTAGAGAACATTTTTAATAGTGTTTTGATACTTTTTGATTCATACAATTTAGATAAAGATAGTATAGAGAAAACATATATTCGAGTTTCGCAACATATTTATATCGTTTACATTCGGAATGGAGTAGTTAAATAAGCTCTGGAATTTTAAATAGTATTTTGGGGCATTTTTACCTTTAGTTATCCATTCTAGAAAGGAGTTTTTGACTTCAAGTTGAGATGACTGAGATTTCAAATGCTTGGTTATTGGAATACTTCAAAACTCACTAGGGCTGTCTGCCTAGAATTAAGGAAGGAATACCTTCGTGGCGGACTTTCTGAGGAAAAATGTCTCTTATTCACGTTATTCATGAGGAAAAACACGAACACCAGCCGTGCAGGCAAACTGTTCACCGGTTTCGGACTCAGGACACGATAGTTCTTTCACTATTAATGCTACACTCTTTGGAATTCTAGAACGGTTTTTGTGCTCACCTTGCATTAATCTTCTGACAGACAGCCATCAAGAACTTCCTTGTAATAAATTAACCAGTCAACCATCCGGTTATCATCAGGGCTTTCAGGTCAACAAATTTTTTTGACGACCATATGTTAACATACTCACCCAAATGGGATCTCAAAATAACAAATTTACATTGGCCAAGTTCAGTTACTTACAGAATTCGGAAGCACAAGTTTTAAAATGAAAATAACAGCTCTCTGCTTTTTCTCAATTAAATGGAGAAGGAATTAGAGAGTGAAGTTTTTACGCTATAGCAATTTTATGCTACAGAAGCATAAATTTTAAGAATACCTTCGAAAGCGAACAGACGTCATTTCCACTTAGATTCATGCAGTCTGGAAATACCTAATTTTATCTGTTAAAAATGCTAATTACTCTTTATCAAAGCATTAATTTTACAACTAAATAACACAAAGGACAGTGAATGAAAGCTTTTCATAAGTGTCAGCCTTTCAGTTACCTTTAATTTCATACGGGAGGGAGAGTCCATTTAGAGATAAAATTGAATATTCGCCTTCGTTTCAATAACTGTTTGAGTGCGCAAGAAGATGAACTGAGTCAAATTAAAGATCCTTTAGAAAGGGCCTTTATTCGTTTCGTTTCTCAAAATTCACTGATTTGCAAGTAATTAATGCATTCCCCCCCTGTTTGCTTTTATGATTTAAGTGGTTAGAACTTCCACGTAGCAAATGGGATGTCTGTAGATCGAACCTTGGCAAGGACGCAGTTGAATTATCCTTTTCTCCCTAAAAAATAACCTAACACTATTTATAAGCTCACTTTATTCGAAATTAACAACGGACAGTAACTGAATTTTGCCAGCTATTTATACAGACGTCGTCTCTTGCCTCAATTGAACTATTTCCACAACTCAAAAAATATTTTAAATTAGTAAAACCTGAATACAGCACTTGATAACGACTCAGAAACCACACATTCATTGCAGTAAAAAATGTGTCAAACTCATAGAAGATGGAAGCTTTTCCTCTCTTTAAGTTTGAAATTACATAAATGTTAAGTGCACAAAAAATTTACTTAAAAAATTCTTTCATTTATCTCTAAAAATGTTGAAAATTTTAACAAATAATTAACTTTTAAGTATACTCTTACAACTTATGAAAAGTTGCAGAAGATAATTCAGATAAAGAGCACATAATTCAAACGAACATTCGGCTTCAATCCCTTTGGAAATATCCAGTACGACATCTAGCTTACAAAACTATAATCAGCATACGTTTTATAATCAAAATAAATTAAAAGAATTCTAGTACTCGACCCCTAGAAAATCAACTGTAAAATGAAGATTTAATTTTGTACGAACCTAACTACATCAATGCTAAATTCTTTTTTCGTGGCGACTTATCTCGAATTTCCAGTGAAATAACATCGAGCTCGGATGAAAGTTTAAAAGAAATCTTTTTATTCAATCCGTCTGTTTAACAAAGCTACCAGCTAGTCTTGTAGCAGAGCAAGTCACCGCTTCCTACGAAACGCAGAAGTAAGCTTAAGCAGTTAAAGAATAAATTCACAAGGTAAGTTTCGTCTCAAGCCCTCAAACCCCGCGATAAACACAGTTAGCAAATACTAAACCCGACTGAGATGAATTTAGGAGATGTGAGAAAATAATTCAGATATTCTTTCTTTACTTCCAGAACTCTGTTCTTATGCACGTTAACTGATTTATAGACTGGTGGGAGAAGACGAAAATAAAAAGTGACAGTAGAGGAAAAAATAAGATAATGGGTTAATCTATATAAATCACTGCAACTTTAATCATGAGGTAATTCTTCAGATTCAAATACAGTTTTGAGCCGCTCACTGTATTCTGGGGTTACTATAGAAATCTATTTTCTTTGCTCTTAATTCCAAAAAATCTTTTATACAACCCAAGAAATTTTAATGCCTTATTTCATGTAAAATTAAATCCTAATTAATATTTATTTTCTGTACAAATTCACATTGATAAGAAATATAAATGTCTTAGCTTGATTTCGTGGGTGAGGATTATTGCTATTTTTGGAACCTCCGAAATGAGATTTCTGAGTTATTTGAAAGAGTTATTTGAAAATATACCAAAGCAACCATAAATAGGAATAAAGTAAAGAACTGATGAACAGTATTAATTAGAAATTCATTTTAAAATACTTTTAAACAATAATAATGCATATAATTTTGAATATTCGATTTATTAATGATCACTAGTTGTTGCTCTTTTTACTATGCTATCGCATTGATGCTAAACACAATACGAAATACTTTTAATTGTAATTTAATCCTTAAACTTTCTAAGATGGTTACTTCTCTTACAACTTCCTCCGTACGCTTGGTGAGTACTTAGAAGCTTTTAAAACTCAGTGTTAACTGCCTTCTATTAATTACTTGCAGCATAATTGCAGCATAATTGCAGCAGAATTCCAAAATCATTCGGAGTCTGGTGGCAATCTTCGAAAAATAAAAAAAAAGAGTATAGATAAAAAATATGAAATTCTGGTTGACTTAAATTCATGTGGTTACAATTCAAATAATAGATCTGTTTACATCTCGATTATAATAATTCTTGAGTTAATGACGCGTAGGTAAGAATGTTCTAATAATGAGTAGGTGCTCAAGCTGGTTTTGAGCAGACGTAGTTGAGCCGGGCAACGTTTTTGATGCTGTTCAGATTATTCATATTCACGAAACAGCTTGACCCTGAGCTTACAACTTGTCTTATATTTACTACAGTAAGGGCAGAGACTTTATTACAAATTTAAACTCGCTTAATTTAATGTAAAAGATCTTTTGAAGAAAATAAAAGCCACAGAAAGATTCATTCAATGTAATTTTTATAATTTTAGATTTATTATTTACGTTTACTTTTATTTCATTCTAAATATGGCTTTAAGATGTGTATTTTGTATCAATGGAAATTTCGTATTTCAATATAAATGGAAATCGTAGAATTAGATTTCTCATTTCCTAAAATTAGGCCAAGATTAAAATTCCTTGCTAGTCAATTTTTGCACTTAAACGTAAAAAGTATCTTATTGTGATAATTCTCTTTCCAGAATTTGGTTTTGAAATAACTTTCACGAATCATAAATTTCTGTCTGTCGACATAAAAAATGCGTTTGATATTTGTGCCTTTTCCTTAAGATTTAAAGGAAGCTACTCTCTTTCTACCTTGACGTCGATTTTAGTAGATTACTCAAGAATCTCTTTTTTCCGCTTTCCTCCTGTTTTGTTTTACTATTTTTTAGCCCATAAAGTGTTCTAGTCAGCACCTACAGAGCAGAATTCAAGTATTTGCAAGGACAATGCCATCATAAATTAAGATCTTTTATCCCACATCGTAGAGTCATTAGGTTATTTTGAAGCAGGAGACGTGAAAAGTGTGCAATTCGACTCTAACCTGGTCCTCTGGAATACGCGTCGAGTGTGCTACTATTACACCCTGAAGGCATGTTGGAAGGAGGGAGAAGCGTAAATTGGCGTGGCCTGTTATGACCATAAGACCAACTTGCTTGGTTACGTGGGTTGGGCTGCGCCCACTTCAGGTTCCTTATATACTTCCCCTTTTAAAGGACGACTGATGATTAGGGGACTCAGTCTCCAAATCCTAGTGATGACGAACTATTTTCTACCACCTTTTAGTTAGGGGCACCACTGTAAAGTCACTAGGTTATTTTGAAGCAGGAGACATGAAAATGCCCTCACCGAGACTCGAACTCTGGACCTCTTGAATACGCATCGAGTCTCCTACCGTTACATCACGAAGGCATGCTGGAAAGTGGGAGAAAATGTCTCACAACATCCTAAAATAAAAATTTAAAAACACTGCATTTAATCTAATACAGTAAGAAAAGATGCGTTGCCTTTCTTGTTAAGGGAATGCAGCTGTAGAATAAATTACAGCTTGAACAAGTTGATGGAAACTACAAGAACTGACGTGTTTAAGAGAATGTTTACATACATACTCATCTGTTCAGGAATATACAAGAAAACGATGGTCAAACGTCATGATAGCTACAGCCGCATATTGGAATTCAAGAAGGTTCAAGAGGTTTTGCGGGGGGGGGGCACGAGCTACATTACAGGAATACTCAAAAACCACAACTAGATTTTCTCTGAGCTGCAATTACACTTTTATATCTTTTTAAAAATAGCAAAATAGTTGCTTTTGAATAGAATGAAACAGATGATAAATATTACTACTAATAAATTAAATACCACCTATTGGAGTGCTGTTCCAAATACATTTCAAATAGATTCTAACAAAGCATTTTGTTTTATAAATTGTTTCACATTTGCATTACTTAATGATTAAAATAAGTGAGAAATATTATGTACGGAGATCAATTATTAAGAACTTCTTATTTATAAAAGTTCTGCTTCAGCTAAGTCTATGGAATTGTTTTTTAAAGTGGAGTAATATTTATTGAATGCATAATTTTCTTTGTAACTGTTTTTGATATCCATTCTAAATCATGCATGAAATTTTTTAAGGTCTAAAAGATCTTAATTTTTTTTTGGGGGGGGGCTTATCTTCACATATTCTAATTTATATCATTTTATGTTTATTAAAGACAGAGATATTAATAGGAAGCAGGGCCCCAGGACCTGATGGGGCAGAGAATGGCATTCTGCAAGCCATAAACAGCATGAAATTTGGTGTTACTGTACTCCTATGCAACAGCCTGTTGCCGCAAAACGCATCTCCCAGTTGGCACGAAACTTGCCGAGGTGGTGAACTTCTTAAAAGCCAACAAAGATTCTAATGTTGTTGCATTAAAAGTAATAAACACAGTTCTTCATTTCTGTTTTTATTAATTACTAGCTAGAATCGAGACAGTATACTAGCTAACTCATTAAAATCATTATATATTTTCCTTTTTATACTAACTATTTCGTGCTGCTGTCTGCGCAAGCGGCTAATTAGTATAGGTAGGAAAAAGATAAAATATTTGTGTCGAAAGGTAGGAAAACGTGAAAACGCGACACCCGTTAGCAAACTAAAAAGAGTAGACATTTACAATTATCTGGTGCAATTTGCCCAGTTTTTTTTTTTTTTTACGATACTGAAGTAACAGCATCCATCGGACTCATAAGTCGGTTATCGAGCCACCATTGTCGGACAACTGGGCCTGAAGTAAAGAACCTGAATGTGAGTTTCAAGTCTTTGGTTTTAAGATCGATTCGAAGATAAAATTCTAAACTTTCTGACAAAAGAATCAAGCTGTGATTTTTGCTTTACTATTTTTGAAATGCTGAATTGGAATTTCAATGCACGTCAAAGTTTTAAAGTAAGTTTCAAAAGTCTTTTTTTTTAACGAAAGTACTCATGTAACAAGCCAGTTCTCCGCGATTCGAACTCTTGAGCCAGATTACTAGTTCTCAGCTGTCTTTCCATTCAATTACTGGCTGGAGTATTCCAGTCCAGTTTAATTTCTAAGTCATTATATTATAAGTCATTATAAGTCATTTGCACCCCATTGTCTCGGATCCTGGCTATACCCATAGCGGGGCTTCTAAAAAGACCTGCTGCACACTCACCCTTCTGCGGATTAAATTAAAACGGAAGAATTCCTTACCTCTATAGGTTCGAGAGAAAATATAATCTGGTGTACAGTGTAGTTTGTATTATGTATCAGTACAATATACAGTTCATCGCAGTGTACAGCATACTTTGTTATTACCTTATTTAACACTTAATGTCTTACTTGGATAATTTATAACTTAAATTTAACAAAACTGAATAGTTAATTAGGCATGTTACAGGAACTCCCTTTCATAAATAGCATAAATAGTGTTCGTTTTTATCCACAGTAATACTAGCATTAGTTTGCAATAGCTCTTTACATTTCCTATTTAATTTGTCTTCCTCTTTCTCTCCTAAAAATAATAACACGCTTATAATAAATCTTTCTTAACTGCTTCATTTCAAAATTAATTCACGTCGTAAGTTTCTTACAAAATGTTGGCGATGCAGGTATTTACGTAACGCTTCAACCAATAATAATGTTGATTGTGAGCTAAAAACCTTTAGCAACCAATTAGAGTGACGTGTGATCAACTTTTAGATCGACAGAATTTTTTTTTCTAACTTACGTCACAACTTACGTCAAACTAAAAATGGACCCACCAGTAGCCGAGCTGTAAAGTCGCTGAATATTGGTAGATCAGTCCGAAGTTCAAATCTCGCGAATGGGCTGGCTGCATGAACGTTTTCGTGGTTTTCCCCGTGTGTAAAGTGTATACGAGGCAGTTTCCCTTAGAAAGTCCTCGACGAAGGCATCCCTCCCCTTAGGCAAACAGCCCTCGATGCTTTGCCTTATTCCCATAAACCAAATCCAAACTAAAGGTGCTTTTTTGCCTAATTTTAAATTTTACATTGGCATGGTTCTATTCCAGTTTAAATTAGGAAGGGAGAACACAGATACAGCTACTATGAGCAAGCGCATATCTTGCGCTAGTAGTTATGTATGTCTGTGTCAAGGTCAAGATATTATTTTATCAAGAATAAAAATGTATTAAATCGGCTAATAGGACTGCTAACGTCTTTACACATCAGCACTTGGTCATCAAGTTCTGCTCCATCAGTATCCATATCATTATAATTAAAAGTCCTTTAAACTAACTGAGACATGAGCCCATTATAAATACTTTTGTACCTTTTTTCCCACATCCTTAATTTATTCGGAGAGAAAAAGTGAAGCAGCGAACAGTCTACTAGCAGGATAGAGTAACGAAGAAGTAAAGGCTAGAATTTACTTCAGAGGTTAAGATAAGAATGATTCATTTTATTTCCGCTTCACTCTTATTGGTTGCTAAAAGTTTCAGCTCACAAATTCCAGCAATATTATTAGTTGAAGCATCATATAAGTACTCGCATCACTAACGGTATTTAAGAATGGCGTGGAATCACCGTCAAATGGCATAGATTAGAGAGGGATTTATTGTTAAACACGTTACTCTTTAGAAAGGAATACCAAATCAAACAAGAAACGTAAGGAACTATTATGAATTAAAGATAATATTTTATCTGACCTATTTTTAAATTTTACACGTACAGTAAAACTTTTCGATTATCTAAGGTAACTGGAACCGTAATCACCTCAGATAACCGAAATTTATTAATGCAGACTAAATTAAATCATAAGAATTTTTTTCGGCAAGGTTTTTCTAAAAAGGTTCATTTGAAATTTTAAAAATAAGCTCACAATTACAACGAATAATTATTTCATTAAACTCTTTTTAGGAGATAAAATTTGTTACCTTCAGTTACTAAATAATCCATACGCGATTTCGTTTCTTCTCAAAAGTGATCACAAAATAGCTGATATAAACAAACTCCATCGAAATTTATGCAAATTGCAAAACTTGGCAAATTCATTGCCTGCATTTTTATGAGGAAACTTTCCTTTTATGTATACTAACACTTTTTGTGAAAGTCTTATAATTCAAATAGATACTGCAGGATCATATCAGTTTTTGATGAACAAAAAATCTGTAGGAGAAGCATCAGGAAGTAGCTTTAAATACTAAAGAGCTTTGATACAGGTTTCAGCGCTTATTATTAGTGGCCGCGTGGTAAAAATCGCTTAATACCCTTCAACTCCCGGCGAATTGTTGGCTACGTGAAAATTTTTGTGTTTACCTACACTATGTTAAGTACATATGTATATATGAGACAATTTCTTTTAAATGTCTTTTACAAAGTCACCCTCGATTATTATAATTGTATCCGATTACTTTTGCATAGAACTTTGTATATACTATATATGTTGACACATGTATAATACATATCAATGCAAACGGCTTTCGGTAATTAAAAATTCTGGTTGTTTTATTCCGTTATCGTCACTTCAAATAACAAACTATTTTGTTGCAACATTAAGCTAAGCTTTTAACTCTAGTTTTTGCATATTTTAAATTGCATTAAAATAACATCATTTACTAAAAAATGCATGCGTTTTTGTTTAAGCATTTTAGCTATAATTTAAATTATGAGGATATATGATGATATATGATCATAAATAATTTAAATTATGATGATACATGACGCACTTTGATGGTATATGATATTAAACTCGAAAGAAGAAATGCACTTTATTATTGACTTTTTTGCAAACAACAATCTTAACTTTTTGTCAGTTCAAAAATTATTTTACTTCTGTTTTTTAACTTTTTTTTTTTTTTTACGAAAAGAGTTTCCGATACTTCTTTGGAAACATAACTTTTGTAAAATGTTTCCTATTTCCAACTTACTTTACAGTTTTAATTACTTAATTTCAAAATATTAGTTGACAAGGAAACCTATAAACAACAATTTTAATGCGAGTAGTAGAGTCAGACCACCAGCTGCACAGGAAATCTGCAACACCTTTGTTGCTATAAAATGCCCTACTTTTTGCTGAATTTGGAAAATTATGCTTTCACGAAAGGTGCATTTTTTTTACATGCCGTACTGACGCATGAAGAATGCATCACCGGAGAACTGAAGCACGATTCCGGTGTATACATTGCCCACTGATACCTCTACAAATTACCATTATTCTAAACGGAAATTAGGGAAGCTCTTTGACACGGGAAGAAGTGATGCAGAACCAGATTTTAACCACTGACATAGCACCAGACCTCGTGCATTGATATTTAGATTTAAATGACAATATAAAAATAAACTTAAAATAAAGATATGATTATATCTTTCAGGGACGTTTTAAGCGGAGTTTCATGAAAAGTCAACAATGCGAAATAAAAATTTGCTTACCAGATTAGTTTCTTGTGTCACATTTCTAGTAAAAGCCGGTTAACGGAGTAGCCTGGTTACATCTACAGTGACTCAAAAAATGTTGGGAGCACAAGACGCTTTCAAACATTTAGTGATAAAAATTATTCCAAACTAAATATTTTTTCATTGCTTTCAGTGAAATAACATGTTAAAAATGTTGAGAGGCATAATATTAAATAATATTTTATTATGGTATTTATGCTATAAATACAAATGTTATAAAGAACCAGTTCTAACAGGCTTTTCTTGTAAAACACAAGAAAGACGTTGTTTTAAACCAGGAAACGTTAAATTTAAGGTTTAGAAGCTACTTTGTTAACATGGGTCGAAAAAATTCAGGTATTTTTTTGATGCAAACAAACTTATAATTTTTCATTAGAATTGTTAAAAATCTGAAAAGAAAATAACTTAACTATTGAATTTAAAATAAAATCTACTATTCAATTTAATTCTGAAGTAATGTAAATCAAATTTGCTTGAAAACAAACCACACAAGGAGTTTCAGTGAAAGCGAAGAAAAGTGGATCGTTAAAAGCGTGATTTATACTTCTAAAACCTGCGATGTCACACTGACTTTAAATGCTCATCGAATATTTAGCAAATTTAATAATGCAGAAACTGCTGGAAATAGCTTGGGAAAATATAACTTTTATGGTCAAACAGCTAGAAAAATCTATCCTTCAGTAAAGTTAATCGAAGAGCATGTGTATTAAAAATCTTCAGGATTTTTGAAGTTCAGCTTTATTCACAAATGAAATTAAATTTAATATTTTGGGGGATATTCAAAACATTGGCATGGCGAAAACCGAATACAAACTTCGAATAAAAAAATCTTATCCCTTTAGTAAAACAGAGTGAATTTAGCCATCTTTGGCTATATGAGTGTTTGCGGCGTTTAATTTTGCATATTACTGATGACAAAACTTATAATTTTATGTATTTGAATATTTAAAAACAAAATTTGAAATTCAGCACACAAAAAATTTGGATTAAAACTTTATGAAGACGATGATCCAAAGTATAACGCTCATACTTGCAAACTGCGAACCTCATATACCGATCTTCATGTAATCAAAACGCATGTGTTTAGGCAAGACTTCAATATTATTCAGCATATTTGGATCATTTGCAAGACCAAATGATCCAAATATACTGCTTCTGATTTTATTAAAAGTTAATAAAATCAGAGATTCTAACACAAATATACTCGCTGTAAATACTGTACATTAAAAGAAAACTCACCATAAATTAAGAAAAATAAATAAATAAAAATTTTTAAAAAATTAAAGCAAATCTCACTCAAAATCTTACGGAATCCATGCCTAGAAGACTCAACGAATTTATGCGAAGGAAAGAAGGCCCAATACATTATTAGATCAATTTTTATAGAGTTTCTTTCCGTTTAATATGTTTGTGTGCTCCAATACTTTTTTTACCATAGCTTTCTAGTGTGTAACCGAAAAATGTAAAATTTAATATTTATTTAACTTTATTTTTAATTAATTTTTAGATTTTTCAATTTTGATAAGCTCTAAGCTATGGCATGCATTTCGTTTAAATTAAATATTTATATTATTCATTCAAAAAAAGGTGTCTGAAAGTTTGTTCCGCTTCATTACTTTTCTCACTCTGTATATTTCTATTGGTATAACGTTAAAAATCCATTGGTATAACGCCAAAATGTCTCATGGAGTTGCATTATTTTTAAGCACAGACACTGCATCTTAAGTATGCACATAAGAAAGCTTTTTTATGAGTAACCTGTATTAACAGGTCAAAGATCAGATGGCGTTGCACAGCATGCACTGTATATTTTATATTAATGTAAACAAAATAGTATTAATTTAAAACATATCATTCGAATAAAGTCTTGCAATCTTTCATATTGATAAATTAAAAACACTTTGGTTTTGTAAATGTAGAAACGCATTTAGTTTATTTCTAACCCAAAACTTTTACTTGGGAATGGACATTTGTATACTCAAAAATATTTAAAATTATTTAAAATATATGTGTGCATAAATTTTAAAAGTTGTTATACTAATCATTCTATTAAAATAAAAACTGAACGATTTTAATTGTGTAATGTTATTTTCAGTTAATAAAAATAATTTTTTATTTTATTTTTCCAAACCAGTGACTTTCAAACGGTGTGCCTACACAACGACCTGGGGCAAGGCCACGAGATATTTTAGAGATAAACGAAAAAAATATTATTACTGACCACTTAAAATAAATTAAGTCCAACTAATAACTATCGTGTGTGACAGTTAGTGACACCGATCGATGCAGTCTTTTCTGCAGAAGAAATAATTATTCCTGTATCCAGCAGATGGTAATGCAGCCAAACATTCGGGAACATTCCCGAGTTTCGATTCAGCGGATTCTCTTTTGACTATGTTTCTGTTCGAAAGGTGGAAACACGTTACCATAATTTTTAGTTTTATGTTGTCGTAACGTTGGATTTACTGCATTTGCTGATAAGTTCCTTCTTAAACGTAAATTCCAGTGCAGTTAAAGGGGAAAATTGTTTTCTGATGCTTACTCTAGGCAGAAACTTAAGAATTTTTCTCTGACTTCAAAAGAGAACTGTAGCATTCTGTTATGTTAATTAACAGTTATTATGATTTAGACCTTTACTGTAACTTCGTCTTTCCGTTTCCATGCCAGAATGCAAATTATCTCGTGTGTATTTAAACTGAGGTTTTTAGATTGTAAGACAGAGCGTGTTTTGCCTCTCGATTTATTACTTTGAAGTTATTAAATTGCTGCTTGCTCAGATAAGATTTGTAGTCTTCGGCCTTCATTATAATTGCTGATATTGGAATATCTAAGCCGGTTATGTAGTGAGCCACCTTCGCGTTAAATTGAATTCAGCATTCTTTGACTACCAGCTTATTTTAGATTTGAACTTACTATTATTTTAAGTTACCTCGCCATAAGTGCTGGCTAAGTTTAAAGCTCCAGATGTGCCATCGGTTCTTCTTTAGCTTTAATAAAAGCATCTTTTACACCCTTCTCAAGGCTGAGTTGTTATTTTAGACTTAGCGGTAATTCGTTTAACGTCTACCAAGAGTTTGGACACTAATTGATGATTGCGAAATATGCCAAACTTTTATATAGCAACGAAAACCAAGACAAAAAAAAAAAAAAAACATACTAACAGTTGCTTAGCTTATGAATTTTCGTAGAAAAAAACGTCTTGCTGTGTGTGTAGTTTGTGGCTAAACATTCAGCAACAAAGCCATGGTACCTAGCAAGCTGAAATGGTATCTTACAAACAACAACAAAGCATCTTTGTGAGTCACAAAGAAGCTTATCATATATTTTATATCTAATAAAAGCAGAGCCGAAAGCAGCTTTGAGAATGGTTAAGAAAATCACCACTGTTGTTGAAGGATCTTTCAAAGTAGCAAAAATGATTTTCCCTCTACCCCTCGACCGCCAAAAAAGTAGAAACCTCATACGAGGGAAAGAAATATTTGGCTGTGCATGTAAAATTGCAGCTGAAACAATATTTAGCGAAGTAGCTCAAAATTAAGTTTCGTATGTTTCTCTCTTCAACGAATCAACCGCATGGTATCTGAAATATCCAGTTTAAAACGAACAAGTCTTGGAGATAATAAAATTTCATAGGAAATTCGTTTTGCAAATAGATTATTGATATTAATGACAAACCGCAACGCCTTAGATCTATCAGATAATTTGGTAATAAATATGCTTGTAAGCAATTACTGTTCTGTAAAACGATTGGAGACTGCAATAACAGGCCTTAACATTTCCTTTTCTGTTACTCCTTATCCCAGTGAACATGAACCTACATTGGAACACTGTTGTGGTACAGGTACGAATGGTGTACAATTGACGTGTTAGAAATACAAAGGTTTTACTGCTGGAACTTTCAATGAAAAACTCATCCATTATTAGTCATTGTACTATTTTGCCACCAAATATTATCGCCCTATAATATTTTTTTAAAAAATTAAACAATGAAGAATCTGGATGCATATGCATGTATGTTCCTCACACTGTAAGAAAACGAGGGTACCTTAGAGCCATCAAATTTTGAATAACGTAGACCTTCAATGAAACATGTGCAACTGGAAGCGCAAATTATGAATTTCATATTTGTTTTATTATTTGTTTCATATTTTTGAAAACTCTAATGAATTTGTTATTAACAAACTCAACGATGTGAAAGCGAGCATTGGCAACACTGTACGAAACAAAACAGTTTTATCTCCAGACCGCGAGGAGACTGTTGCCATTCGAAAACATGTAAGATTTTTCAATTTTTAATTAACAAACTCAGCTCTATGAAAGCAATCTGTTGCTACGGCTCGGAAATAAAATGCTTTTACCTTCCATGCGCCAGTGTGTTCGCATTCAGTAAAGCCTAAGGTAGTTTCAAATTTAATCTGGAAGTTTAATGAATAATAAACTAAGCGATTTAAAAGCTATAAACACAGATCTTAAAGAGATTTTTTTCCCACTTTTCAATGTGATTGATTAAAATAAACATGTGTTAAAATCACGATATTTCTAATTAGAAATATTCAATATTTTTATGAAATTACACTGGCTAGACTTATTAAGATCATTATGTACTTTTTTATACATTAACCATAGCTGTGTAAGCAAGCCTTCTCTGCCTGGCGACAATGTAATTCAAAGCAAGAAATACATTGTTAAACCTTGAGGAAGGTATGCATGCTTCGTTATCAACTGTGAAGCCTAATTTCAAGCATTTGTGGTTTAAGTATTATTCACAAGTCTCACATTAATCAAACAAAAACACATTCCAGAAATTTCCATTGTAATAAACTGCATTCTGTTATGCTATTTGTTATTTACGCTATCTTTCACTGAATGAATAATATTAGTAGTGGAGGGACTATTCATTTAAACTGAAATTTAATTTTCTCGTCATACAATATTCCACTTCGATTTAAACCTAAAAATTTAAAAGAAAGTTCTAACAAGAATGCCGCACGTTTTAAATTGTATTCCTAAATGTTCCACGAATTTCAGTAGGTTGAGAAACCCTGTGCTAAAATTTTTGCTAAACAGCTTTATTAGTATCTCAAATAATAACGACTGGATTGAGTAATGTTTTGGATTCCTAAATGAAAATTTGGAATGGTTAATTCCAAATTAACTGTATGCTGAGATATTATTTAATTTAATTGAAAGATTTCATACAGGTTGCGTAGAAGTTTCTTTTGGCACCAGTGTCAGTCTCCTTTTAAAGTTTGCTTGAATTTAAATTCGAAATTGAGTGCTTTTCTTCCATAAGTATTTCAGTATATCTTTTAAATATACCTTACAAAATTTTAATCAACATATTAAAATGGAAATTTTTATTAATGCTCTTACATCTTCAAGAAAAGCGATATAAATATAAGTTTTATAATAATATAAGTATAAACCTCATAGTATAAGTCATAGTATCAGTATAAACTTCACAATATAAATATAAATTATATTTATCAAATGCATTTATATTACGTTAGTTGATGTAATTGTATAAATCTTAAAATACAAGTCCACGTTGTTCAAGAACTTCAACACTTTTCTCTTCTGTGAAGTTATAAATTCAGTCTAATGAAATAATTATTAAATACGAAGAACTCATATAAATCAAGAAACTAGCTCATTGCAAAATAGGTTCGATGCATTTGACTTTCGGTGACTTGTTCAGATGTTTTGCAACAGCAATATTCGAAACTTCTTCCTTCATTTGGATTATTGATTAAATATGAACAGAGATAGTATATAAATAAATTATACGCGGATGTTCGATCTAGAAATTACGTGCTAGAATTTTTCTCTTTATCTTATGAATGCAAATTTGTGCTGCTGAATTAGCGTACGTGGGTGCATTCGGAAGTTCTCTAAATTACAATAGTCCTGTTGGTCAACTGTCTTTTGGTACGGTTCAGCGACGCGTGAAGCTAATGACCTCCATGAGCTCGGAGAAATTTTCTTTTTACATCGAACAGTTTCTTCCCATCTTCTCTGAAAAGAAACCCAGGGGAGAATAGAAGTAGCGAAATAGCGAATCTTGAACAATGACGCCGACCATTGTACTAAAAATCTTTTGTTATTTTTGATAGCGATACTTAACGGCGGCGACAACAAGAATTCTAGTTAAATTTAGCAATTTACTTAGAATATCAAACAATGAGAGAAAAACTTGGTTATTTATCAGTTGTTTGATTAATATCATGTAAGAAAACCAGAAAATTGTTCATTATTTTTAGTATTTTGAAAAAGGATTATTTTTCTTGCTATTTCTCAATTAAAGGAGGAAAAATCTGACTGATTACTCTGAGAAAAAATATCACTTATTCTGTATAAAAGTTATTAAGTTTCAGAACGTTATTTTCAAGGAACACGTTACTATTCGAAAATAAATTGCAAAATGCAAACCTACAAAGCTTACAAAAATATTTAGCTAAAATTAAATTCACCCGCATACTCATCACATTCATTTATGAGGAAATCCAAATGAAAAGTACACTTCGACTGCTTTTATTAATATCTCCCCTAAAAAAAAAAGACAGATATGATTCGGTGGATTGAAAATTAAGGATATCTTTTTAGAAGTATTTGTAGACATTATTATACACTGAAAAGCTAAAAAAAAAAACTGGCCTGTGCTAAGTACTACATAATAACAACAGTAATGCGCATCACTATTTACATTCATCAAACCGTATTAAGAATAAACTTCTGTAGAAGCTTATAGAGCTGTTTCTATCCCAATAATGTCAAGGTTTTGCGTTTGAAGCAATCTTTAATGCAGTGAAATATTATTTGGAAGTTCAGATAAATTTGTATTTCTTATATTACCATGCATTTCATATAATGCCATTGCAACGGCTCACTGTGATTGATAAAATCCGAGCAAAATTTTGAGATTACAACAAGTGTGTAGCTGGAAACAGACTGTAGATGAACACACATAACCAGCGTTTGATGGTAAGAATAATTTTGGGTGGTAGGAAAGCAACATTGCCTCAATCATGTCGAAATCATTGCTTGTATTTCAAAAAGCATTAACGTGAGGATTGTGAAATATAATATTCCTTATATGGACTTTATTCACTTCATTATCTAAGAACCAACATTCAACTAGAGAATCTCTAATGAGTAATGAACATAGAGTTATGTAGCTCCTTTAGGCTCGGTACTTTGGTTTGAAAAATCGTATTCTAGTTTCAAGCAGATGGAACTCCGTGCATGTTCAAGAAGCCATATGAATCCAAATATCTCATAAGTCAACAGGGACTTTACATACTGTGGTAGCTACATATTGGTAATTTTTTTAATAAGTTTGCTTTCAGTTAGACCATAGGACATCACCTAAACAAACTCTTTGGTATGGATTATTCTTTGGCCCTTCCTTTCTCTTCGCTGTCGTAATGTATGTGATTAGCACATTAAATTAACAAGTGGAAGAACCATGATTGGAATACCGGAGAGGGTAAAGCTGATTTCTTACGTTTCTCTCTCCTAAAAACTTAGCGGGTCTTTACACGTTTACAAATATCTCTGACAGCGAATGAATAATCTGTGCTCTCGTTTCTGATCTGTTACACCCTTTCATACCCTGGTTTCATTTTGATGACTTTTCTAACTCGACAATGCATAGCGAACCAAATCTTGAAGCACCAGATTGTAATTAGAGAACCGCTAATTATATTATAATTACAGAGCTACTAATCTGAATCTGAGATGTTGTCATAGCCATAGAATGCACCAGATTTCAACTTATCAAACCGAAATCCTGTATGCCTGAATAGAAGAAATATGACAATGTGAAAATACATGACGCTTTACAGAAAATACCTGTAACCATTACATGTACCTGTTCTTCAGAACTAAAGGAGAGTGAACTTATAAAAATCATTTTAAAAAATTGTACTAAAGCATTACTTAACATAATTTATCATTTTTGCGAGTTGATTAATCACAAAAGACGGCATTTAAAGTAAAATTTATGGAAATTTAAAATAGACGGATGAATAATCTCCCTTTTGCAACAAATCTTCCTTTAATATGTTATATGGTCACTTTTAATAGTAATAAAACCCTCACATCTTGCCTTTACACACTTTAACAAACAATTGGCTAAGCTTTGAAGGATTACACGATATTCTTCTGAGAATCTCAGAGCGTCCAGAGAGACATTGGGCCCGCTGCAGTTCAGCACTCCCCAAATGCTGAATGGAATTCACATCTGGTGAGTAATCTGGCTAATCCATTCAAGTAATATCTTCTGTTTCCAAGTATTCTGGCACCAGAAAGGCCCAATACGAGCAAGTATTATTATTCATTAATAAAAATAATGTCGGTCAACAACATTCCTTAACAAACTTATATGGGGGTTCCAAATCCCTATGCGCATTCCTGTGACCGGTTTCAGAACTTCCATACAAATATGCAGCTCGATGCGGCCATTTTTGATGTTCTACCTCTAACCATTCCAACGCTTCCATAGAAACAAGATCTTTCATTTACAAGGGAGGGCAACTTGTACGTCCTTTCTCCCTCCACATATAATCCCAGTTCAGGCTG
The DNA here is from genome assembly GCA_000611955.2 of Stegodyphus mimosarum. NCBI lineage: Eukaryota > Metazoa > Arthropoda > Arachnida > Araneae > Eresidae > Stegodyphus > Stegodyphus mimosarum. The sequence continues at coordinate 208,202 of KK117127.1, read as the reverse complement.
TCTCTAGAATTGTAAGTTAAAAGAACATGACTGCATTCCTCTTGCCTCTCTTAAATATGACGACACACAGGACTCTGAATCACAGACGGGTGCTATTCTACGGTTCACAAGTATATTCATTTTAATACCTTTAGTTAATAATTATGGGTCAGGAAAAAAATTAAAAACAGAAAGACATAATTAAACGAAGAATATTTAACATAAATATTTTAGTGATAAAACTGAGCTGTACTGCGCATCATGTGTGATCAGGAATTAAAATAAAAAATTCTGAAGTTTTGTACCATGCTGTAGCACTCTATGTCCAAATGTAATGGAGATTTATTTTGTTGATTTTAAAAGATCCTAGCATTCCGCATCATCTCATCTTGAAATAAAGCACTTATGTATAAATAAATGTAAAATATTAACAGCTAATGCGTTAATGATCACTGGTATAATTTGAATAATTTATGTCAGTTTTAATGTTTTGTAGTGTTTTTATTTTGCATTATTAAAATGAAAATCATCAAATATGTTTTTTTGAACGACATCTGTTAAAATTAACTTCTACAGACAGAGTCATTCCTAACGGGGGTGCAGCGCGTAAAAGTACGCGGGTAGCCGGACTCTCGCGATATCACGCCTAAATATTTTAAATATTATATATTAATATATGTAAGTACTTATTATACAAATTGTCACATGTAAATGCTTAATGATTATGAAATAAAAATTTTATTAATCATTGAAAACTTTTTTTTTTTTAATTTGGAGGCGGCCATCTCAGGAAAGTACACTGGCAGCCAATGGCCTAGAAACGGCCCTGGCTATAGATAACTTAGAACAAACTGCGAAACATAGAGGCTTTTGGACTGAAAACAAGCAATTTTTCTGACAAAAATTTCGCAGCATTTTGAAATTTGGGTGAGTGGCATATTATAGCTACGCTTCACCAAATACAGCTTGCTTTCATTTAGTTCTTATAATTTCTTTTATAGATGGGTTTAGAATTTAGTAATGTGTCAAAAGTCAAAGAACATGCTGCCTTTTTTTTTTTACCAAGACTTTTAGCAATTCTCTTCAAGGCTACACCTAATTTAATACCATTGTAACTTTTATATACTCCATGGGAATATAAAATTGAAGCTATTTTGCCCCTACATTATGATCTTGGTGAAATTTGTCTAATGCAGTACTACGAAGTTATGAATTTTGACAATTTTATTTAAATTCCGCGAAATCACTACCGAAACTTTTGTATTAAAATAAAAGATCTTAAAGGAATATTTTATATCATATTTTTATCACAATAAGTATCGTCAACAAACATTAAAATATGAAATTATTCTCACTTTATCTTAAAGTGGGAATAATTTCATATTTTAATGAAAAGTGAAAATATCTTATTGGAATAAAGGGCAGATTTATACAATAGATTGTGCTTGAAACTGAGAGGAAAATAATAAACAGTGAAACTCTTTAATATTTTCCTGTTATTATTATTTAAGGATAAATAAATAATAATAATAAATAAAAAAACCTAGAAGTTATTTTAGAACAGGATAGAAGCTGGATTCTGTTGGCCAAAAGTGTTGTGAGGTGCTTTATTCCTCTACCATTTGGCAAGCATGTTTTAACACTACTTTTGTCCTCGGGTGTTACTTTAATTTGCAGTTAAAATGTCTAGAAAACGAAAAGTAGTTTCCCTGAAAAATACAGCTGACTTTAAACTAAAGTTTCAAAAGAACTTGATAAGAGCACAAAATTTACGGAAATAAATTTTCTAAAAATCTGAACATTCCTATGTCAAAGTTGAGAAATAATGTTTACTAAAGAAGGAAATTGGAAGACAGAAAATCGGTTTGCGGAAAATCGCTTCAAAGAAATTTCGTGTCGAAAAAAATATATCTAGAGGTTCAAATCATATTTTGCTGAGGTTTGCATTCAGTGCAGTGCGTGAAACATTCCAGCGAATGGGCCTGTACTAGCGAAGAAAACAGAAGAAATAACATCACGAAGGTCGCCTGTTTTTTCACTTAAAGGCTGCATAAATTTAAATTACGCCATCGAATGTCATATCATATCATAAATGGAAATTCGAAAATGTCTGAAGCGAGTTTATTGAAGATCTCAGGAATTTATCCTAAAAGGTGTGTATATAACTTAAACATATTTTTAGTGTTAATGAAACTAGTTTTTTATCTCATCTCATGTTTTCAATATGCCTAGCCTCTAAAGCAGAGGTTCTTAAACTGTGGTCCGCGGAACCCCAGGGGTCCGCGAAGCCTTTACTGGGGGTCCGCAAAGCCATTTGAAAAAAAAAATGATCGTAAAAATATATACATATATAAATATTTAAAGTTCATTGTTTAACTATATCCTACCCTCGAAAATTTACCGCGTTGCGTGTTGCTAGTTTCGGGTGTCGATGTCGTTTGCATCGGCGTGTAACGTTCGTTTGGGTTCGGTTCGACTCGGCTTGGTTTCGTTTCATTTCGGTCTCGTAGTTATGTAGTTGTACGTTCGGTCTGCGGTTCGGCAGCGCCGTGCGGTGGCTACGGCCCGGCTGTTCTCTTCCATTGTGTGTGTACTTTTGGTCGTTCGTTGCCAAAGCCAATTCCAATTGTAACGGTTTTTTTAATTCAAGTTCCAAGTGTTGTGATCGTGAAAATTGATTTGATAACTCCAGGTAAAATATTGGTATATGAATAGTAATACATTTTATAAATAATAATTCGTTATATTTATATTATTGTAGTTCAATGTTAATAAATTGCTCCATAAAATGGATCGTTGGCTACAAACTGGTTCAACACAGAAACGAAAAGAATCAGATGATGAGGCATCAACAGCAAACTCTACCAAGAAACGCAAAATTAGAAAATATATGGATGATTATTTATCATTTGGATTTACTTATATTTGCAACAATGATGTGGAAAGACCAGTCTGTGTTCTATGTCACGAAATTTTATCCAATGAAAGTATGAAACCTGCTAATCTCAGACGTCATTTACAAACAAAGCACAGCGAGCATGTTAGTAAGTCTATAGATTTTTTTACAATGAAAAAACAAGAACTTACTTCAAGTCAGAATTTGATGGTAAAGACGGCAACTGGTAGTATGAATAAGAAAGCAGTAATGGCATCATATGAAGTAGCCCTACTTATTGCTAAAGCAGGAAAGCCGCATAATATAGCAGAGCAATTAATTCTTCCTGCTACAAAAGTAATTACAAATATAATGTTAGGAACTAAAGCAGCAAACGATATAAATTTGATTTCATTATCAAATGATACGGTTAAGAATAGGATTGAAGACATGTCATGTAATATAAAAGAGAAATTAATATCGAGAGTGCGCAAAAGTCACTATTACTCATTACAATTGGATGAAAGTACTGATGTCACTAATAATGCCAATTTGTTAGCTTTCATTAGATATGAGTTTGAAAATCAAATACAAGAAGATTTATTGTTTTGTGATTCACTACCTTCACAAACGACAGCTAATGACATGTTTAACAGTTTGAATAATTTTATAACCAAAAATGAAATAGAGTGGCCAAAATGTGTTGGAATTTGCACTGATGGTGCTCGTGCAATGTCAGGTACAAGAACTGGATTGATTGCTCGTATTAAAAATGTTGCGCCTCAGGTTGTTTGGAATCATTGCTGCATTCACAGAGAATCATTAGCAGCCAAAAATATGTCACCAGATTTGAAAAGAACATTAGACGAAGTTGTTAAAATTGTCAATTTCATTAAGGCTCGTCCACTTAATTCCCGAGTTTTTAAAATTTTGTGTGAGGAAATGGGTAGTCAACATACACATTTATTATTACACACAGATGTACGTTGGTTGTCCCGCGGGAAAGTACTCATTCGCCTTTTTGAGCTTCGAGATGAAATACGATTGTTCTTAATAGATGCGCATTTTGAACTGACCGAATGTTTCAATGACTTCAACTGGTTAGCTAAGGTGGCTTACTTGGCTGATATTTTTACAAAATCGAATGAACTTAATTTGAGCCTGCAAGGTACTGTTGTAAATATATTTAAAGTTGAAGATAAAATAGAAGCAATTATTAAAAAAATCGACTTGTGGTCGAAACGCATCCAGAACGGTGTATATGAGTCTTTTCCAACTCTCAATGATTTCATAAAAAGCTCCAGTGAAGAATTGCTTATTCAAACGCGTCAATTATTTGTTGAACATTTAATTACTTTGAAAAGCAACTTCAGGAAGTATTTTTCTACTCCTGATCCTTGCAATAACTGGATCAGAGATCCATTTAACATGGAAATTGCAAATGCTAAATATTTATCTGCACCTGAACAAGATATTCTCGCGGAATTATCATGTGATACGACTTATAAACTAAAATTCAACAAAACTGAATTGACCAGCTTTTGGTTACTTCTCAGGTCAGATTACCCTGCGCTTGCAAATAAAGCACTTCAACATTTGATTCCATTCTGCACAACATATTTATGCGAACAAGCTTTTTCGGAACTATTTTATATTAAGTCTAAATATAGAAACAAATTAAATATAGAGCCGGATCTTAGAATAAAAGTTTCCAGTATTAAGCCAGATATTGAGCTTCTTGTTTCAAGAAAACAACTGCATCCATCTCATTAATTTATGAAATATTTATAAAAATTTAATGTAAGTACCCATTATAATTTGTGAGATTTGTTGCTATGACAATGTTTATATTTTCTTTCTTCAATATTATAATTTCTAATAAAATGTGTTCTACAATATGCAAAAAAATCGTTATTCACCAATCACTGTTAGAAATATTCATCATATATCCTTGTCCTTATGAGATCGTAAGCCAGAAATTAACTAATAAAATGACGTAAAATACCTAAAGTTGGGATGGGGTCCGTCAAAAAAAATTTTTTCAAGTGGGGGTTCGCGGAGTACATAAGTTTAAGAACCTCTG
>KK117127.1:190899-202856 GCA_000611955.2 Stegodyphus mimosarum | reverse complement strand
CTTTAACTGGTTAGCTAAGGTGGCTTACTTGGCTGATATTTTTACAAAATTGAATGAACTTAATTTGAGCCTGCAAGGTACTGTTGTAAATATATTTAAAGTTGAAGATAAAATAGAAGCAATTATTAAAAAAATCGACTTGTGGTCGAAACGCATCCAGAACGGTGTATATGAGTCTTTTCCAACTCTCAATGATTTCATAGAAAGCTCCAGTGAAGAATTGCTTATTCAAACGCGTCAATTATTTGTTGAACATTTAATTACTTTGAAAAGCAACTTCAGGAAGTATTTTTCTACTCCTGATCCTTGCAATAACTGGATCAGAGATCCATTTAACATGGAAATTGCAAATGCTAAATATTTATCTGCACCTGAACAAGATATTCTCGCGGAATTATCATGTGATACGACTTATAAACTAAAATTCAACAAAACTGAATTGACCAGCTTTTGGTTACTTCTCAGGTCAGATTACCCTGCGCTTGCAAATAAAGCACTTCAACATTTGATTCCATTCTGCACAACATATTTATGCGAACAAGCTTTTTCGGAACTATTTTATATTAAGTCTAAATATAGAAACAAATTAAATATAGAGCCGGATCTTAGAATAAAAGTTTCCAGTATTAAGCCAGATATTGAGCTTCTTGTTTCAAGAAAACAACTGCATCCATCTCATTAATTTATGAAATATTTATAAAAATTTAATGTAAGTACCCATTATAATTTGTGGGATTTGTTGCTATGACAATGTTTATATTTTCTTTCTTCAATATTATAATTTCTAATAAAATGTGTTCTACAATATGCAAAAAAATCGTTATTCACCAATCACTGTTAGAAATATTCATTATATATCCTTGTCCTTATGAGATCGTAAGCCAGAAATTAACTAATAAAATGACGTAAAATACCTAAAGCTGGGATGGGGTCCGTCAAAAAAATGTTTTTCAAGTGGGGGTTCGCGGAGTACATAAGTTTAAGAACCTCTGCTCTAAAGACATTCGGTATCATATACAAAATCGCTTCCCCATTTTAACCTAACCATTTACTGATGAAACGGAACGCTACACCTTTGCTCATAAGAATGTCGCAGGAAAAAAGCTGTTTCAAAATTGAGTATTGTATTTGGCGAATAAAAAAGGGTGGCTGATTGCGGTTATATGTGCAGAATGCATCAAATCATTAAAGCATTAAGGTTTTCTGGAGGTAATAAGCGATTAAGAAGAAAAAATTTAAGGCATTAAGAAAAGAAAATATTTATTTACTTATTTGCATAAAATTTAGTTTTTTTATGTTATGCCATTTGATTTTTGCCATATAAAAAAGGAAAATTTGAACTTATTCCGAAATATGGATGATGCTTTAACATATGGATGATGCTTTAACAAACTAAATGTAAGATGATAAAATTGTGTATATTATTCTAAATACGGATATTATTCTAAATTAAAATGCAGATAATACAATTTTCTTATTTATATCTATTTCCTGAAACACGTATTAAAGTTTTTTACAGTATTTTTCCTTTTAATGTAGAATGCAGCTTTCAAAGGCATTGTGACGAATACTGGGTGACAGAAATATTCTTTCGAAAGAAACGCTATTCAAATAAATAAAATAAAATTTACAAAAAGTTATATGAATAAACATACTTAAAGTACATTTTGCGAATGAATAATAGAATTTTTTTAAAATAACTATCTGAACTTAATTCAACCACGCAAATTAAATAATTAAAATGAAATTCCTTTAAAAATATTAAAAGAACTGTCATTAAAAAATAAATGCGAAGTAAAAATATATACAACAAAAAGGAGAAAACAGTACTTTTTCCCTGTCGCTCAGAATGAAAGAGAAATAGGTTGCCGTAAACTAAGAATTTAGCCAAGTAAATTACTCTTGGCACAAAGTAAAAAGCGTGCACCAAAACACATTTCCAGATTACTGATTAAATTTTATTTAACTATTTAATTTTTAGGTACACTTTTAGTCGTAGAATCGAAATATAGAAAAGGTTGATGTGTCATTTCAGAAAAAGTCCTATTTAACACGCATGTTAGAACAATGCTATATATAAATCTAATATATATCGCTTTCAAGACATGAAATACGCAAGTTGAATTTGGTCAATCAACCGAGTAGAACGGGAGATATTGATCTGACCCTTTTTTTCTTTGCCTGAGTGTATATGAAATGCGCTGAATCTCATGCACCTCATACATGTGATCATAAAAAGGAAAAAGGGAACGGCAGTTGTGCTAATTGTAAAGGTCCGAATATTTCAGACGGGTGAGGTTGTCCTGTGAATCCGAAAAATCTTAAGCTAGAGGAGAAAGAGACACTCAAGCCAAATGAAAGTAACTATACCAAATCCCTCTAGAAGTAGCAGCTGTGGCTCTAAGGGATTTTTCAAGAAAGATTCCGTCTTCTCAGTCCTTGGTGCAGAAGAAAAGTCTGCAACAAGCCAAATGAGTTTCACAGCTACCGAAACGGTAGCCAAAATTTCTACCAGCCAGTTAGAGATTCTCCCAGAAACGCTAAGTCGGAGGAGAAAACATCTTTGAAACCTCCAAAGAAATCTTCATTCATGAGGATCAAAGAATTTCCTTCAAAAATTCCGAAGTACCAGTTCGTTAACGAAAATTAACGGGCGTTTATTCCTACTGGAATAAATTCAAATAGGAATTAAAGCGTTCACCCATTTTGAAAGTGATGATTATGGCTTTGAGCTGTAATCAATCAGCGTTCCAACCTAACCAAAGAACAATGAACTACAACTTAACCATCACGCTTTTTAACACAAACGGAATCAAAAACGAAATTATCCATTATCTGAATGTGCTCAGGACTGACGGGCTATTACTATTCGTCGCTGAGCAGGCTCCCGATCATGTATTTATCATAAGGGATCAGGTATCTCTCATCGGAGTGGATCTTACCCCGGCCCAACCCCAGCCAAGAGATGAACGAAACGCACCTCCAACCAACTGATAAATTTCGGTGCTTTTAAAATTCTCACATGGCAAAAAGCAAAATTGAGGCGGCGGTACCGATATAGTTATCAAAAACTCATAAAATTCATACGTTATCTTTTAGATTCTATCGCAATTGAAGTAACAGCTGCGACGAATTTTTAGGAGGACAAAATCCTTTTGTCTTTGTTTCATTATATATCCCTCTATTAAATGTCGTAAGTGGCCACGACCTATCAACACTGACTCTACTGCCCTATTTTCATTGCCGGGGATTTAAATGCGAAGCACCATGCATGGGACTCTCGTAATATTAACATTAAAGGAAAGAGATTATTATATTTTGAAAAATTTAAATAGTATAAAATGTATAGGGTCTTTGCAATCAGCTAGATACCAAATATGTCAAAATCCCGAAGTTCTTGATATCCTCCTGCTAAAAACATCCGATGTACATTCATACCTTGAGGCAGTGGAGGAAGTAAACTCAGACCACCTTCCAGTGCAATTTAATCTATCAGGAGTTAATCCAGTGCCAAATTATGCCAGAAAGAAGACTTGCTGGTCACAATACACCAGGTTACTTTCCAACATAAATACAATTGCTTTTCTTTCTAATATTGTAAATGTTAGAAAGTGCAATTTCATCTTAAATTTCAAGCTGTACCTTGCTTTGATTCTTCAGCTACAGAATATTTACCCAAGGGAATGTCGTCAAAATAGCCTAAGACAAAATAGCCCACGACAACTTAGCTAACGACAAAACAACCCGTGACAAAATAGTCTAAATCAGAGACTTCTGAACTGGGTCCAGAGAACGATTTTTAAATTTGTTACTATTTAAATATGCGCAGGCGATATAAAATAGTGCCACGGTATATGCATAAATCAGTAATTATATCTTGCACGAAAATACATTACAAAAAATATACACGTTGAAGTCTAACGTTGTACACATATTTAACATATGCTGGCTTATTGAAAAATGTTTCACTGACGTTCGCCAAGTAGGCTGCCACAGTAATAATTTCCACACACAGGTTACCGCGGCATATTAAAGCTCGGTATGTTCGAACTATATTCTAAATTATAATTATTATATAATTTACAGAAGCTTTAAAAGTACCTAAGTAGCTCAACAATCCTGAAATTTGAGTGTCAATAAACACTGTTATTATTAATCTTGCCAGTCTTTCATGCCTTCATTTTATTTAAAAAATATTGTTACGGATTTTGTATTTAGTTAGCTATTTTTAGTAGAATTATAATTCAAATTGTTTATATCCTCGTGCAATGCAGCACGAGGAATATTTTAAGAGAAAGCTGTGCCGGAAAAGTAAAAATACAAAAGCACGAGCTTTTAACATTTAATAAACAGATAGCTCGTAATTTATATTTAAATTGAATAAAGGTAATTGACTACTGTGTTAGCTGTAACCATAATTCTACTCTTTTGCTATCCAGGAATCTCGAGAAGCAAAGAAATTACTAGAACTCTCTCGCGACCGATTAAAAAATTTAAAAAGCCGGAGAGAAACATCTAGGCTCAGTTGTTTAGTGACCTGTTCTTGTTGATTGTAGCGAATTCGTGGTGAGATCGGATTACTTTTCTCTTTGCATTGCATTGTATTCTAACGTTTTTAGTAGTTTGGAGAATAACTACTGATTATATTGCGTGATATTGTGTACGTGTATGAATATCTCTGAGGAAAATTCCTGCTTTCTATTATATTTCTTTTGCTAAGAATAAATTTTATTAACCTTTTGTCGGGCTTGTGCATTCAATCTATTACGAACCCGTATGCACGCAACAATATATATGTACATAATAAGGTATAGAAAATTACTTTTACATTTTAAATTGGATGGGAATTTTGTTGAATGATATAAAAAGTCAATATTCGCATTAAAAGTGTTTAGAATGGAAACTAGAAATAAGATATTTTTATTTATATTTAGGCTATTTTGCCATGGGCTATTTTGTTGCTAGGTATTTTGTGGAGGGCTGTTTTGACAGGGTACCGTTGGCTAGCTATTTTGTAGTTGAAGAATGAATAGTATGTTGCAATTTGAAATCTAAGGAGGAAACTGCACTTGAAAACCCAAGAACACAAACGCACTGCTTCATTATATCCTAAACAAAGTCAAGGATAAAAATAGGTTAAAGAATAGGAGGAAATTCACTCTCGATCCTGATACAAAAAGACTTCTAAACTTTAAAGTCAGGAAATATCTAAACTTATTTCTGGTTTTTATGCTGAAAGATAGGCTAAATTATTTGAAAATGCTGAAATTGAAGATTTATGGAAAATCACGAAAGCTTTAAAACTAAATCAACTGGAATGTCGGAAGTCTCAAACACCAAGGCGTCACCTATTATTCTGAGAAATAGATGAATAAAATCATGGGGAAAATCATATAGGATTCTTTCACAGGAAATGCCTCTACCTGCCCGGAAACAAAAGGTAAAATCAAGCGTACTCTTGAGAATTTCGAAGAAATGCATAGTAATGATTTCATTCTCCCAGCTACTCCTCGAGAAATGATGTGTCTCATCCGCAAGAAAGTTAAGGTTTTGATGCTATCTCCAACAAGACTATCAAAGAAACTTTGAAGAAAGCCAACATTTTAATAACCAACGTTTTTAAAGCATGTCTTCAACATCACTGCAGCGGAAACATGCTATCGTCATAACATTCCCTAAACCAGGATTCTAATAATCACAGACCCATAAGCTTCCTTCCCTGTTTAGGGAAGCTTTTTGAAAGGATAATCCAACGAATCGTGGAGCTGAGATTGGCTGCAGGAAACATAGACTAGAAAATTATAACTCCGTATATCAAGCGGAGATGATGGTTATAAAAGAAGCATTCATTATGGATTGAAGAATATTTATCTGAAAATTATGATATTGTTATGTGTTTAGACTTTATCTGTTTCCCAATGTATTTCCAACTCGGGCCTTAAAAATTTAGAGATACAGGCTATTAAAGATTTATGTATTGCGTTGTGTGAGGAACATCATATTCGACTAGACTGGGTTAGGGCACATGTCAGTATGATAATAGTATAATAGTCTGTTATTGGTCCCAATGGAAATGAGGGGGTGGACGCCTTAGCAGAGAAAGCTGTCATGAATGATATAGGTGAATATACACATGTACAGGGCTCTAAGAGACAGACTTTTAAAATCATAAGAGGTTATTTTCAAGAAGAATGGAGACTGGCTTGGGACAGCTCGGACAGAAAAAGAGGATATTTGAGTTTGTAAAATATTTCGCCGAAAATAAAATGTATTAATGATACAGATCTTATCCAAATTATCGCTAGACATGGTCGTTTTCTTCAATATGTGAGTCGTTTTAAGACCCAAGAAAATGAAAATTGTAAACTATGCAATAAATTGGTGATTTCCGACATTTTGTCGAAGAATGTTTAAGTAGAGTTGTTTCAGGAGTTACAAGTGATTTTTGTAATATGAATATTTATGATAAGACAGTTAATATGACAGCAAAAGGAATTATGTCTTTGATAAATTCTAATGGAATACAGCTTGGTATTGTATAATGGCAATATGACGAGCATCGTTTGATTTGTTCTGTTTTTGTATAGTTTGTGGTTTGTTTGTTGTGTGTGTGTTGCAACCATATGGAAATGTATGTGAATGTGTTTTGCTTATTTTAATTTATTGTTTACTAACAACTATTTTATCTATTTATTTGTTTTTTCTCTCACTTTCCTTCAGCTGCTCTAAGGCTAACGATAAATATAGTGAATACAGCTGAGTTTTGATATTAATCTTTTTGGTTGCTTTTTACTAACATTTTAGTTACTCGGAGCACAGGCCATGGTTTTCCGGAAGCAAGTTTAATAGGAAATATATTTGTTTTTAGATGGGTATCTTATACATGGCTTGATAGCTAGATGCCCTCGTTTGTGGTTTTGAGCTGGTGCGTTCCATTTATTTGGTCATAAGGCAATGTTTGCTAGGAGGCCCGGATCACATCCCAAGAGCTCTCCTTAGCGGATAGCCCTCGACTGCCTTGCCATAATTAAACAAACCGAATCAAATCTAATTGTAAGTTTATCTTATTGGTGACCTATTAATAGTCTCAGCGTATACCATCTATCTTAACACGGTACTGCATACACAGTCAAAAGCAAATCACCCTTCTAAAATCTATGTGAGGCACACAGTCAAAAGGTGGGGCCCACCAGCAGCCGAGTGGTAGAGTCACTGAATACTGGTAGTTCGATCGTATTCGAATACCGATGAACAGGCTGGCTACATAGGCGTTTTCGTGGTTTTCCTTATGTATAACGTTTATACGAGCCAGGTTCCCTTAGAAAGACCTCCAGGAAGGCATCCCTCCTCTCAGGCAGATATCCTCGTCTGCTTTGCCGTAACTAAATCAATTAAGGATGGAAAAATTTTTAGAATCTAGAGAGACACAGGGCGCCATTAGGAACTTCAGAAGTTGCATCGGGAGGCAAAATATTTATCATCGGCCCTGGAAGCAGTCCAGTTTGTCAAATATTGCATGGTCCTATGCGTAGGCTGACCGAAAATTAAAAGTATTCAGACTAGCTCACAAGTTTGAAGACTGTTTTTTTTAATAATATTTCTACTATTATTATTCAAAACTCACGTGATTTCTGTATGATTCTTTTTTTTTTTTTTTTTTTACTAAAATAATGTCTTTCGCATTTAATGATACGTTTCATAACATTTTATGAGCATTTAAAAAAACACGAAATAGAACGTTTTGTGTCAAATTGCCAGCACCGCAGCTGTGACGCTTTTCATATACTCATCTAGAAGAGCTTATTTCTCCGTTAATTGTCTTTTTATCCCTGAAAATGCTGAGGAAGGGTATTTTTTTTATTTTAACCTCGATTTTAGACAGTGCTACTAATGATAACAGCAATATATAACGAACATTGCTTTGGAGGAAATCCAACTGTTGCTAAACAAATACGGCCTTCCCCCTTATGACTCCTCACAGATGGATTTGCAGGATGTTTACATAATAGTTACTGTTGACTTATCGGTTGGTAATGTTAACATCTCTAAGCTCCTCAGTATTTAATCTGCCAGGTTAAGTTATTTGAATATGGCAAAGCCACGAAGGTTATCTGACTAAAAGTAAAGATGGATTCATGTAGGATTTTTGATGGAAGTTGCCTCATATTGACGTTATACATGGAAAAAACCACGAGAACCAACCATGCAGCCAGTCCGCTCACCCGGAATAGAACTACCAGTATTCAGCGGTCTTAACCACTCGGCCACTGATAGGGCCAAATTAATCTACCAGAGCAGGCTATATGATCATTCACGCGTTAATCATTTTGAAGCTCCACCATTCTCGAATTTCTGAAGCATGGCTAAGTATTTTCCCTCTATATGCATTCCGTACCATTTCTAGTATTTCATTACCGTTGTTTTCAAATTTAACAGAAAATTTAGTTACACCTTTACCATATTTCCAGGCCTCGCAAAGGCTACAGCGATCCAAATGTAGGTTCAGACATGCCTTCATTCGTAAAACTCAGAACAGAGTTGCTGCGTCTGATATTGGGAAAGAGAGACAGAAATAACGTAGTCTTGAAATTTTTCAATCACTTGAAATAAATGTATGTAAAATATAAACTGCTTAATAGTATGAGGATGATGTTGCACGAAGGTCTTTAAAAACTGTTTATTCCTCTGCAAGTATTAAGCAAGCAATTTATAACGTATTTTCTCCCTCTTTCCACCATGCCTTCGTTGTGTCACGGTAGCACACTCGGCGCGTATTCGAAAGGTCTAGGTTCGAGTCCCGGCAAGGGCGGTGCACATTTTTCTCGTCTTCTGCATTAAAAAAAGAGCTAATGACTCTACAGTGGCGCCCGAACAAAAAACAAAGATGGTGGATGGTGACGCTTCACCAGCAGGATTTGGCGATTGGGTCCCCTAAGCCCCAATCGCTCTTTATAAGGGGGAGAATGTAAGATATCTTCTTCCTCCTTTCTAGGAGCCTTCGTGGTGTAACAGTAGCCCACTTGGCGAGTATTCGAGAAGCTCAGGTTAGTCCCGACGAGGGCATTGCATATTTCTTCAGTTTCCTGCTTCAAAACAATCTAAATGACACTACATTGGCGCCCGAACTAAAAGGTGTTGGAAGATGATTTTTCATCACCAGGATTTTGCAACTGGGTCCCCTAATCCCCAGTCACTTTTTAAAAGATGGAGTATATAAGGTACTTTCTCCCTCTTTTCTGCATGCCTTCGTGGTGTAACAGTAGCACACTCAGCCAGTATTCGAGAGATCCAGGTTCGAGTCCCGGCGAGGGCATTGCTCATTTTTCACGTCTCCTGCTTCAAAAAAACCTAATGACTCTATAAATTTATAAGCAACAGAAATTCGTGTGGTGTTTCCGAGACATCAACTTCTTGAGTTTTAACCGCTACTTGGCAGGGTGCTCCTAGGCCGCTCGCTGTAAATAGGAAAATAAGCGGTACTTCGCTACTTAGATTAATATCTAAGTAAAACAAACTTGCGAGTTTTATCCCCGAAACGAAGAGAGTTCGTTGGCGAAATTATAAGCAACGAGTTACAACACAGGTACTTAAAGCTTACAAGATAACAAAACTTTGTGTCGATTTGTCTGTAGTCGAATCAACATTTAGAAGTTTAAAATCTGCATAAGTTAAGTAAGACTATATGCGCATCTACTTATATCTTGCAGATTTTACACAGCTTGCCTTTGGGACGAATATGAACTCTGGATTGGTTTGGATTGTTTAATTATGGCAATGCACTTAAGGGCTATCTGCCTAAGGGGAGGGATGTCTTCGTGTAGGACTTTCTAAGGGAACTGGCTCTTATACAAGTAACACATTGAAGAAAACCCACGAAAATGCCCATGCAACCAGCCCGTTTGCCTGGAATCAAACCTAGGTCGAACTACCAGCGTTCAACAACTTTTACCCCTCAGCTGGTGCTGGGCCTACGAAAAATGGGAAGAAGTTGCTTGAAATACGTATAACTCTTTTTTAATACCTCATTAAACCCTGCGCTCATGTCGTCAACGTAAGATTTCAATAGTTGAACGATTGTATTATCATCAAGCGGAATTTTCTATGCAATTTAAAAAATTTACTTAAAAAAACTTATTAAATATTGTGTATATTTACAACTGGCTCCATATCAGATACTGAAGGGAATTTATTATGAGTCAAACTTTTAAGTTTGTAAGATTTATTTCTTTCGCGAAGAAGTCAATTTAAAACCAAGTATTACAATTTATTAAAGAATACAATATTAAAAAATTTTATCTTCGCTTTGGCAATGCCAATTTTATTCATTATTCAAAAAAGTAGGGTATATAGTTTCACTAAACTAAAATTAATAAAAACTTATTCAAGATCGATCACGTCACAAGCAAGATTCAGAGGATTAGCGACTTTATCGATAGGATGACTTTTCATTTAAATAACTAATTTTGCTGGGAAAAGGACCCTCGAAATTAATTTCTAATTATTAATTTAAAATTGTTTATATATTTTTTTAAAATAAATTCTGTTTAATTTCAGAACTTTGACCAATCCACGATGATAAAAGTAGTCTGTAGTTTAATTGCAAGTTATAACTTCGGCAAAAATTTCTGTCACGATTTTGCTATTTTTCGTTTCCGAAAAAAAATTTTGTTCTTTGCACTAAGTAATAGTAAAAGCCAGGTACAGTAAGAGATTCATGCTGTATGTAAACGCACATCGACCCCAAAGGAAGAAAACACTAAGGGGAAGATATTCCATTTTTAATCTCAAAATTACTTTTGTCTTTGATATTAACATGATTTTCAAATATAGCGAGTTGACGAATTTTGTTACTTAACAAACAAGTATTATATCTCCGAGCAATAAAAGCGCACTAGCCTTATATTTATGGTTCTTTAGGATAATGGCAAAGCCCACGAGGGCTATCTGATTAATACGTTGTAGGATTAAATGTGTTCATTAATTCTACAACTTAAGAAGTAAGAAGGAAAGTTGTAGAATTAAATGCGTTGCCGAATTAATGTGTGAATTTCAAAGCTAAAATTTTTTCGACATATTAGAAATTCCATTCGCCTTTACAATCATGAAGGCTGAGTGGCGCCATCTCTTGCATAAAATCAAATTTACAGGCAAGCTCACAACGCAGTAAAGCGCGTAGTTCAATCATCTTCTATTCCGCACACGGCTTACTTTCTAAAATTAGCAGTGCCAGATCTCTATGGAAGACCGTTAGGAAAGAGGAACAAGAGTAAATAAAAAAATAAGATGACTGTTAAAATCATTAATAATTTAAAAATTAAATAGTTAATGATTGTGAAATTAATCAATAAATGTTTATTAACTATTGTTTAATTGGTAATTATTATTTAATTAATTCATAATTAATTATTATTTATTTAAATAATTAACGATTAAAGTAATTAAATAGTTGAAATTAAATAAAATGTAAAAAGATAAATTAAAATTTAATAAGGGATTTTTAATATAATTTTATTGCTGAAAATAAAGTTTTCGATATTAAATTTCTACTGAAATTGTTGTTCAGTTACATAAAAGAAGTGCCGGTGCCTTCTTATTTAGGGCTGCTATGAGCTCCGGCTAGAATTAGAATTTATTCCAAAAACTAAGAAGTACCGGAACCGGCTCCGGCGCAATTTAAGGTCTGAATATATTACTTGTATTACCAATGAAAGATTAATAGCGAAGTGTACGCAAAAGAAAAGGAAATAAAACATCGTAATCTGTCCATTTTATTTTGCAAATATGAGCTAACTCTGTGTAGAAAATGAACACTCAGTTCATTTGTCTTAAGGAATGCGCCAAAAAATTAATTTGGTATGAATGGATTATTTTAAATATTTAATAAGGAATTTTGCGTAAGTAATGCGTATTATTTAATTAAAATTTTAAATAAGAAAATTCTTTATAATAATTCTTTA
>KK117127.1:180709-190866 GCA_000611955.2 Stegodyphus mimosarum | reverse complement strand
ATACGTAAATACATTTTATTACTTATTAGCATTTTATTGAAGAAATCTTTAGAAGTGAAATAACAAATAAATTTAAGAAAATAATAAATTTTTCTCAATGAATTAAACTGGTTCTAGATTATTCATGCTGAATTATTCAAGATTTATTAGACACTAAATGAAAAATAACATTGCGTTGTATTCTGTATGTCCTACTTTCTGGGTGAAGTTCGACAATTTCCTGGATTTTTACAGGCCCACCAATGTTTGGGCATACATGACCGCTAACAGTGGGAATTCAGTTCTCGGCGAATGGGTCGGGAGTGGATCAGCTGATTTCTCGAATATTTCTGTGCTATTTCCACGTGCAACTTCAATGCAACCCACTTTCCGTTAGAAATTCCTGCACGCAGTCATTCTTCCAAAGATCGTCTTCACGCATTTTTAAAAAAAAATCATTTAACCAGCCAGCCTAAATTTTGTCATGTTTGTAAATACGGTTGAACTGAGTTTCTGATTGCAGAAAAGCGCACTAAGATCTATGAGCAGAGATATCTTCATGGAGCACTTTCTGAGGTAAACTGACCTGTATTTACACTGTGCATAGGGAAAAAAAAAACGCTAAAAATTTATACAGCTAGCCCAGTTTAACTGCCAAAAATAGCTCAGGACCAAATACTAGTATGTTTGTGACGAACATTATATACTCATGTGTAATATATTCTGGAGATACAGCACAGATAGAGTGATGAAACTTGTAGACAGACACAGCGTAGATTCATGCAATTTTAATACCAGATAAAGTTCTTGAAACACATGTTCTGATTTACATATCATCATGAGTGCAATCTGACACCCAATCTTCATAACATTCTTTGAAATTTACGTTTGAAGATATACGATGGATGATAGAGAAGTAATGGACAACATCTTAGCATGAAGCAAGCAAAGCAAAGACAGTGAGCGTACGCATTCAGCAGAAGCGTGTGACAATCAAAAGATTTCGGTTCTCATTTGAAATCTTATGTAGCTTATTGTTATAATTTATATCTTATACACACACACACACATATGTATATATATATATATATAGTTAATCTTCTAGTTTAGGTGTAACTTCCCAGAATCAATGCAGAAAATGAATGAGAAGATGAAAAAACGACCATTCTTCATATGCATACAGCTACGGAGATGTCGATTTGGAGGTTTAAATAAGTGCTCTTAATAGCTTGCTTTACATGAGGTTTCCATGCCTTTCTATATGTAAATGAGCATGTATAGGATCTGGTTTCTTTGAAAGGTTCTTTATGAAAGCAAATAGCTACTGTTTTGTCTTTTTTTTTTTTTCTGTAATATATTACTTAGAAATAATCGTGGATCTGCTTGGCTCGTTTATGTCTATAATCTACATGTTGTGAGAAGCAGGAACACTTTTCACTTATGACTTAAATATTAATTTTATTCTGACATAAAAAACATTAAGGTACTATCTACAGTTTTATATGCAACTGACTTCGAAATGCAAGTCTCCAAGCGACAGTACTGTATCATCTGTTTTATAGTACAGCTACAGCACTTAGCAAATTTATCAGACAACTTACCCTGCACTTCTCCAAACCCTGACTAATACGTAAGTATTCCCTCGCAGTTCAAAACTGCCAGATGGAGCTAGTCACATTTTTTTTCTTTAAACATAAACATAACCAGACACTACATAGCCACCTAAGATTGTGATAGGGATGCAAACCTAATATTATGCTACATAGTCTTGTTTGCCTGGGTAACATAAACTCACAAGCTCTAAAAAGACTGTCAAGGAATTATCCTCGTGTCTTTTAACTGTAGGCAGACAAAGTCAGAAGAAGGGTGTAAATAGCCCTTTTATTCGATCACACAGTATTAAAAATTGACCCCACTCGGGTTTGCATAAACCAACACTTCTGGCTTAACTTAAACAATTAACGTTAAACTTAAAAATAAAATGTAATTAGACTAGCCTAAGGATCACACGATAAAGTGAACGCGCAGTAAAGCTCTGGTTTGCAGAAGCCAGCGGGACAAGCCAAATGGCTAGAAGCAATCAACGCCACAGACTCAAATCTCTTTCAAGTCACGATAACAACGCGGTCTTAAACAGGCAGAACACGCTCTAAAATCAATTTGTGAAACATTCGCTTAAATAGCAATTCTTTCTCCCTTAATCTGAATAAACGCGCGCTGACTATTGGATTTGGTTTTAAATTTTGGACGCGGCTTTAATATTTTTGTAAAAAATATGAATGCATTGCATTTCGGGATTTACTGAAAAATTCTCCCGGCAAATAATAGATTGGTGTGCCATACACAAGTTCAGCAGATGAACAAGGCAAATCTTTATTAATGGCGAATCGAATGCCAAGAACAATTAAAGGTAGAACATCGAAGGTGAGATTTCAGGCTGTTTTACAAAGTTAGATGCTGGCGTTACCATTAGATTGTGGGTGATAAGTTGTGGTGGTGTTAGCTTTGAAGCCTAGGTATTTGCTCAAGGATTGGAAGGGCTGGCTTTCAAACTCTTGACTTCGGTCCGATGTTAGCTTCTTTGTTATGCCAAATGTGGAAATCCAAGTCACAACAAGGGCATTTGCGATGGAATCTGCAGTTTGATCTTCCAAAGAAACAGCTTCGATCCACTTACCTGAAATTATCACATAGAAAAACTGAGTAAATCTATCGATTATAGTAAGAAGATACCTTAAACTTTGCAAGATAGTAAAGGGCCAAGAATATCGATGTTAATGTGCTTGAAACGTTGATTTGAGCTTTAAATTCAACAGCTGTAGCATAGGTATGTTTGTGAACTTTGGCATGCCAAACATGCTCTAATTCACAGTTGACAGTCTTGGTTTATGCCTGCCAAATGAATCTTTTTGTCATCAGCTTTATTGTTGCACGTATTCCAGGATGGGATAAGTTACGTATTCTTTCGTGGAATTCTTTAGAAATGTACGGCTGGTTAAAATAAGTAGAGATATCACAGTAAATTTTTTTATTGCTATCTGGGATAGGAATTTATACTATTTTGAAACTGGAAGTTAGAATCAAGGATCTTGAAGTCTTCATCCTCCTAGCGATCTGCAAAAGCTGTATAATCAGTTGGAGATGAATTAGCGATAGTTTCAGTTCTCGACAGTATGTCTGCTACGAGGTTTTCTTCTCCGGAAATGTACAGTATGTCTGCAGTAAATTCAGCAATGTAGCTCGACAGACGGACTTGTCCTGGAGAGGCTTGGTCTAAAATCTGCTGGAAGGCTACGATTAGTGAAGATAATAGATTATTGTCCATCCATCATGTGTTTAAAATGTTTTATCGATAGGTAGATTGCAAGTAATTTTCTATCATAAGCACTATAGTATCTGTGTGTTGATGTTAGGAATTAAGATAAAAAGCTTAGCTGTTGTTTTTCACAATTATACAGTTGATAAATCACGATGCCTATGGTGGAACCAGATGCATCTGATTACGATGAAGTAACAATGCTGAGTTGCGCAAAGCGCTTTTGATATTAATGAAAGCATTCTGCACATCTTCGGTCAAAATTAAAGTTTCTTCCTGTTTTTAATTTATTCATTTAAGCCAGAATTGTCAACTGTTATTTCAATTTAGTATGAAGCGATGGTAAAAGTTCACCATCCCCAAATTCTGTACAAGATTGTGAAGGATTTTGGTTTAGGATATTGTTTAATTGTATCAACGTTCGATGGAAGAAGTTTAATTACTTCCGTTCATATTTCATGACCTAAAATTTCCACTTTGCTCAGACCAAATTTACATTTGGCAATGTTTATGCACAAATTCGTAGTTATTGAGCCTTCTAAAGACCAATTCAAGATAACTGTTATGTGCTTCTGCGTCTGGAGAAGTAATGAGAACATCCTCGAGATAGCAGAATATAAACTCTAGTTCGCTCAACATGATATTGATTGGAAAACTTTTGGAAGGTTTGTGCAGCGTTGCCCAGACCAAATGACATACAAGGAAATTAAAAATATCCGAAAGGTATTACGATGGCTGTCTTCGGAATATCAGCTTTGTGAACGGGAATCTGTTGGTAAATTGTTATCAAATCTGTGGTTAAAAATCATTTTTTTTTTGCAGAATATTTGTACAGTTCGTTAGAAATGGTAGTTGGTAACGATCTGGTATGGTGTTTGGATTAAGCCCACGGTAATCACTGTATGGCCTCCAATCACCTAATTTTTTTAAACTGAAATATAATGGACTTAACCAGCTGCTTCTAAATGGCCTGCAAAGACGTTCTTGCAGCATATAATCTAGTCTCTTTTTCGCAGCAATCAACTTTTATTTAGAACGTCTTTCTGACTTTAGGGAATATGGGGTTTCCTTGGGTTTTGATGTAATGGTGTACATCATATTCTTTAATTTTATCATTTTTTATGTTGGTTTTCAGTAAGTTAGATAATTTATTTAAAAGGTCTCTATACTGTTTTTAGAAAGTGCTAGTAATGCATTTTTGGAGAGACGTCGTTGTTACACAAGGTATATCTAGTGGTCAATGAGGTGGTACCGTTGATTAATTTTCTACTTTTAGAGTCGAATAAGTTAAAATGCGAAACAAAATCTATTCCAACAATAAATTTATTGACACCTGCAATTATAAAAGTCAGGTGAAAGATCTGCGTAGTTGCAATTCCAGTTCCAATAATTTTTTATCATATGTTTCGGTAGCTGTACCGTTTTCTGCAAGGAGCTCAAGCTTAGTTCTTTTTTCCGATGACGATGGTGAGACAAATGATACTTCTACTCGAGTTTCAATTAAAAAGTGGGTCGCTAATGCGTTGTCACGAATGTACAGACGACTCAGCTGAACCCCTTGACGTCACTGAAAGCCGGAGATTCAGTTTTCCTGTTTCGAAACCTGATATTTGCGTGGCGGAATACATTCTTAAGCTCTTGAAGGAAAGTGTTGGTGAAAATAACAGTTATTTGAGTTGCTATTATTTTCGGAAGGTTTTTTTTAATTCGATCTAAATCTTCGTCTTTGTGGACCGGAATTTCTACGTCTACTCATTTCTGCTATCTGCAGGGCTAAGTTTCATACCTGTTTCTGTAAATCTTGTGCAATATTGCTATCAGGTTGTTGAGAAACAATGTGAGCTACCTGAGGTTGATTGGAACTTAATTCCCATATATTGTCACCCATGTTTGATAATGTGGACAAATCATCGCTGCTTACAGACAAAATGTTCCGCATATTAAGCGGTAGTAGTTGCATCCACAAGGTTTTCAAAAATTCCTCCGTCACCTACTCCTTCACCAAGTTACGCATTTAGCAGAGATGTTTAGATGGGTCAATCTCACCCAATTCCAACTGAGTCAGAAGTTTCTAAGTTTCAGAATCGAAAACTATTTCAATAAGCCTCTTTTAGTAGCCGTATATTTACCATTCTCTGGTAATTCGACGAGGATATCAGCGACTTGTGTTAATGTTCCTGCTTCGATCAAACTGCCTACAAAATCGTTTGTTTGATCAACCGTAATTTCAGAGTTTCGGAATTGTGCTTCAATCCAAAGAAAACATTTTGGGGTCAGGTTTCCAAAAAACAAAAGGGGGAATTTTTTGACGTACCCTGGCAACTGTTAATAACTCCAGTGCTGTTTCAGCATTCTCGTTTGCAGACTTTTAACCGCAATCAGTCAATCACGAACGTTGTCATCTATCGTAGTTTCGTTTATTAAGGACAATTACAAATAGAGTCAATATAACAGTTCTAGATCATGGAGGCGCATAGAGTGCAGAACTAACTGAGGTGCTCAGGGGAACGCACCGTTGCTGCGTTGTCAAGAATGCGTTACAGCCTGTTGCCTCCTTTTCGTGACGTCATCCCGGATTACAACATGCAGATTCAAGCACATTTTGCATCCTGTATAGAAAGGGTTTTATGTCATTATGAACGTCAGCATGCGCATGCTGTTGTGATGTGAAACCGTATTTTTAACATTCACGCTCCCTTCGAGAATATTCTAGTTTACCAACTGCCGTTAGAGAGCAACAGTCTGTGTATGTCGTCATTGGCTGTTGTAAATACCAAGAAGGCTTGAGAGACGGTAGACTATTTTCCATTATTTCTTCTCATATTGTTTACTCATCTGTGATTAATTTTCGCAGTACCTTAATTTTTATCTTCCTCTTAGCATTTTGATATTCCGAGACTTTGATGTTTTTATTGTTCAATAGTTAAAATTTTGACAATTTAACTAATTTCGTTTCATAAATATTAATTATTTCATACCTATCATTAATGAAATCCTCAACATGTGTTTTCAGTTGCTTCTGGTCTGCTGTTATTTTGAATTTCAAACTAAATCCGTTTTCTGAATTTCTCTCATTAAAGGACGTTGAAATGAATTTCTTTTTTCATCTTTGAAAAAGGAAAACGAATTTTTTGCGACTTTATAAAATCTATAGTGTAACTTTTTCTCCTTACATCTTAAAATTAGCATGGGCTATATAAAGTGGACAAAATAAAAATGGAGATATTTCTCCCTAAAAAATAAAAGTGAAACTTTTTAAAATCTAAAGGAATTTCTTTCGAATTTGTAAAATCAAAGTGCAACTTTTTCTCCTTACATTCTGAAATTAACATCTTTTTTCCTGTAGTCAAAATAAAAGTAGCGAATTTTCGCCCTAAAAAAATTCAAGTGAAATTTTTCAACTCTGAAAAACCGAAGTGTTTCTTTATAGTCCTAAAAAAACTGTAGTGAACATTTTTCGTCTTAGAAAAATGCAAATTTAACTTTTCCTTAGAAAAAATGCGGAATCTGACTGAATTATTGTTCTTTCTTTCTCTCATTTTGAAAGTAACACGAGATTTTTTCATCATAGGAAAGGAAAACTTTTCTGCCTAAAAATTTAAACTTGAAGCTTTCTTGACCTACATCAATGAAAATGCATTTCTTTCAATTTTATTTCCAGGTTTCTTCTTTAATCTTGATTTTCACATAAAAATTCTTCACTTCAAACATTTGTTCCTAGCTCTTACCCAAAATACTTGTAAAATTGTAAATTATATGGCAGAGCCAGGATTAGAGGCTTGCTTAAGAGTTTCAGGAAATTATATACATATTAGTATAGAGAACAGCAGAAGAACCAGTTTTGAACAGTTGCTGTCAAACTATTTTTACGATAGTACTCATTTACTAGTTTTCGGTCTTGTATTATACACTAGGGCATTCCATAATCTCTTCAAGTTTAGAGAATATTTACATGCTCATATGAATAAATTTACATTCCTAGAGCTGAAAAACATTCAAAACGTATTTTCTTGACTCAAGACTTTCTAGAATTTTCTCAAGGAGAGCGCACTTTTTGAAATTTTTGTGAATATTCGATGACATCACAGATTCATAAATTTCGAGGAATGTAAAGATACTTAAAAATTTATGTCTGAAGTTGTAATTCGGTTCAGGAAAAAAATGGATAGTATAAGATTATGTGTGATGCTCATGTACATTTTTGTTGATAAACAAATACAGGGTCTCTAAAAAATGTACTCACACTTTAACTGTCGCTAACATGTTGCTTTTTTTAATTGCAGGTGTAATTAATTTATTACAACATGGCAGGAAATCAACTTAGCTTGGAAGAGAAGAAGTTTATCCTGAAATGTTATTGGAAGACTGAAAACGCCATTGAAGTGCAAAGACGATACGAAAGGCAAATCGCAAAACTGCTATCAACGCGCCGGACAATTGCTCGCATCAGAGACAAGTTTGAAGCAGATGGAAACGTCCAGAACATCAACAAGAAATGTTCTGGACGACCATAGACATCCACGAGCCCTGGGAAAGAAGAGAAGGTGTAGGAAACACTCCTTCGATGACCACAGGAATCTCTTTAACAAACTGCTCGGGAAACCCACATCTCAAAAAATAGCGACTATCGCATCATGAAGCGTCTACACTGGAAATGCTACATTCCAGCATTAATTCATGCTCTCAACGAAGACAGTTCGGATCGGAGAGTTCAATTCTGCGAATTGTACCTGGCAAAATGTGCATAAGATGCAGGCTTTCCACACAAAATTTTATGTAGCGATGAGGCATCCCTTAAATTAAATGGCTCCATTAATCGCCATAATTGCACGTACTGGGGTCTTGTAAATCCTCATGTAACACTTAAGTACCACGTAAACTTACCAGGAGTAACAGTGTTGTGTGGGATATTCGCAGTGGGCATCATAAGACCATTTTTTAACGGAACTGTCACTGGTGAGAGTTACCTCAGCTTGCTTCAGAAGTTTGTCGGTTCACGAATTTCAGAGATGTTTGGTGATGACGATGAGATTTACTTTTAGCAAGATGGAGTATCTTCCCACTACCATCGCGATGTAGGAGCTCACCCAGATGCAGCTTTTCCGGACAAATGGATTGGACGAATGGGTACCATTGAATACCCTGCGCGTTCCCCAGGATGCCCGTGGACTTCTGTTTATCGCACCAAGCCAAGAACATTTGATGCACTGAGAATGGAAATTGAAAGGTAATGTCGAGATATTCCTAATGACCTGTTTCGTGACGTTTGTGAATCCCTTGGTGAGCGTTATCAGCGTTGTCTCTGGAGAATGATGGTCATCAATTTGAACATTCACGAACATCATTCCTCGATTATATTTGTCTTCTGTATTCGAAACTATTCCATTTCAGTCTTTGTTCAGAAATAAAGTTTTTCTCGTCATTCAAATGTGAGTATACTTTTTTGAGTATACTTGTATATAGACATTTAGAAAATATTCACATATTTTCTAGTTACTAGCATTGGCAAGTAAAGGAAAACATTTTGTAGTGAGTATCTATGATATAAATGGATTGGAAAAAAGAAAATTAGCAATTATTTTAATTTTTGACTTAAAGTAAAATTTTATAGGATTGAAAATTAACCAAAATTACAGAAAAGTACTTGTATAAATTATTTTGATTTTTAAGTTCTGAAAGGTTTCTTTTGAGTGGTATTTCAGTCCAATCCATAGCTTAGTAAAAAAGGATTCAAACTACATATGAAGTGGATTAAATTCTCGTTACCTATCTGATTACCCCAGTATCAGAAAAATTAAGGCAGATTCGTTTTGCTTTCAAATCTTCTTATTTAAAGTTGAAATGCTGTTGAAGCTGAATCTTCGAAACGTTCAACAAATTTATTAAATCAATTAACTGCTGACTGTAAAATCTGATTCAGAGTACTTAAAATGCAATGCAGATATAGGACTTAAAGAAAGTACTTGAAAATTCAGCGACTTGCAGCCATAACAAAACGTAAAAAGGGATAACATTTTTTTTCAGTGTCCAATATGTTATAGATAAGAAATTTCTACTCAAAACCATTGTTGTGAAATATGATGATGGTAACTGCGTTTAAGATTTGTGCTTCAAAATTTAGTTGTGATGAAATGAAAAAATGTTAAACGTTTAAATGAAGGTACTTATATATGTGCTTCAACATATGCATAGAATTTCAGGAAATATTCACTTATTTTCCTAATTCGGCTGTAATTTTGGCAAGTTATTATTTCCTGACTTCAGCATATGTGAGATACAAAATGCAATCGGAAACACTGCGAACATTTCATTTTGAACACATAATTCTTACTGTAAACAAATTTGATTGTTACTTGAACGATCATGCAAGAAATCAGATGGTAGATTCTAGACCATGTATAAAGTAAAAGAGAAAGTTTATGTAAGTATGAAGATTAAAGAAGAAACCTAGGAATAAAATAGAAAGAAATATATGTTTTATTTTCATTGATTTACGTCGAGAAAGCTTCAGGTTTAAATTTTCAGGCAAAAGATTTTCCTTTTCTATGTGAAAAATCTGGTGCTACTTTCAAATTAAGACAAGAACAAAAATATACTATATATTCCTTTAAATTCTGCATCTTTTTTTATGCGGAAAAGCTCAATTTACGTTATTCTAAGACAAAAATGTTCACTACAGGTTTTTTAGGACTATAATGGAACAGTTTAACCATTTTGAGTTGACAAATGTCACTTTAATTTTTTGGGAGGCAAAAAATCTCCACTCTGATTTTGTCTATGGGAGAATCCATGTTAATTTCAGAATGTAAGCAGAAAAAGGTGCACTTCAACTTTAAAATGTAAAAATAAATAAATAAATAAT
>KK117127.1:105149-180686 GCA_000611955.2 Stegodyphus mimosarum | reverse complement strand
TTTTTTTTTTTTTTTTTTTTTAGTGGAAAAAGTTTGACTTTTATTTTGTCCATGGGAAAACCCCATATTAATTTTAAAATGTGAGGGAAAAAAGTTACATTTTGATTTCACAAAATTGAAAAAAAAATTCATTTAACTTTTTTTTAGTTCAAAATTATTTTATTTACATTTTTCAAAAATGAGACAGAATGCCTTTCCTGTGCCAGAAGACAGTGCACATCAATTTCCGTGCGGATGCAGTCTGCTTGAATGGCTTCCTTTAATACTAAGAATGAATTTTATCTTAAAGATCTTTCATTTTACATGTCTTCAAAGACGGAAATCATAATTTATACTTTTACTAAGATGAAAATATTTGCCTTGGATTTTTCTCAAACATGAAAGCGTCTCATTTCCGGTTTTTATGATCAGAAATAATACATATACGAGGTTCATTCGGAAAATAAGTATCCCGCGGCCCATTAAAACGAAACAAAAATGTGATGCCCTGTTTCTTCAGGTGCAAGAACAGCGGGAAGTCGCTGGGAGTAAGATCGGAATTATAGGGAGGCTGTTCAAAAACCTTCCAGAGAGACTTCTATACAAGATTTTTCGTGGAAATCGCCGCATGCGGGCGAGCATTGTCGTAGAGAAACACAATATCAGCACTGAACATCCCACGCCTCTTGTTCTGAATGGCTCGTCGCAAGTTCTCTAGTGTTGCGCAGTAGTGTTCACCGTTAATGGTAGTAATACGCCTAGGCAAGAAGTCACCAAACAGAATGCCTTTCCTGTGCCAGAAGACAGTGCACATCAATTTCCGTGCGGATGCAGTCTGCTTGAATGTGGTCCGATACGAAAAACCTCTGTGAAACCAATGCATCGACTATTCCTTGGGGTGAAGTGAGTAACCCACATCTCATTAAACCCCTATCACATCTGCTATTGCTAGGGACACGGCGTCGAAAGAAAAATTTCTCTGAATCCCCATTTCCACGAAACCTACATAAGTGGGTTACCATCTTCACTTCGTAAACGGAATTGAAACCCAAACGGGAATCAATAATCGCTCAGATTGGCGAAAGAGACATTTACTTTCAAATTTCATGTTGCATCGTTCACACTGTTTTCATTTTAAATTTGTCATTTATGGAAAATAACAGAAAGGTGGTGGAAGGCATAAACACATATCAAAATGATAACCAGTTTTGTACTACATGTTTTAAGTGATCAAATATTTTATAAATGCATAACTGTTAAGTTGCTTGTTATTCATAAGCTATGCTTATACTATGCAAATCACACATAGAATATAATTACGTATTGTCCCAAAAACAAAACGTGTGCACTCTTTCGTGTCTATGCTCATCAATTATTTTTGAACTGGGTATTCCTTAGCTAGGATAATGGGCAAAAAAGTGATGAGTACAGTTGATGTCAATTACAAATGTTCATTATAGGAATTAGAAGTGACTTCAAATAAACTTTTTGGCAATGTTCATTTTTATATTTATATACATATATACACATTTAATAAGTCATATAGTTACACATGCATACAGAGAGAGAGAGAATGCGGTGGTTTAGAAGCTGTTGATGGATGTTTATTAGCATTAATTTAGTGAATATGATTTATACTAATGAATTATATACAAATGTTTTTCATCGGCATTATAATGAATCCATAAAGTTCAAATGTTTCAATATGTAGCATTTACAATAAAAGTGTAGTTTTTAATGTATTTATAATCTAAAAAGTAGTTTATTAATAACATAAAATTAATAGCCTACAAATTTAATGAGTATTCTCATTATTACATAAGCTACGCTTTCCCTTTTACGTACCTTTTGTGCTGTGTATTATATGTCGCTGAATGTGCAATACACAATTTAAATGATAAGTAATTGGTCTTCTGTGTTGTTTACTGTATTTCGGCAGCCCAACCGGTATAGTGGTTAGCGTCGCTGACTGCCGTGCCGAAGGGCCGAGAATGCCGGAGAAGACATGGATGTTTATAAATGTATAGTATCGGTGCGGCATCGCGGCACTCTAAATATGCGGCGTGCCGAAAGTCCTCTCGTGTGGTTTAGTGGAAGGGGAGAGGGGTGGGAGACCCTCGGACCCATCCCCTGGGGTGCTCTCCATCAAAATTGGGGGGTGGAACTGAGGCAAATCGCACTGTCACCTATTAGGTGCTCAGGGCTGTTGCCAACGACAGTAGTAATCTTGCGCTCCACGCTACGAGGAATTTCGTGGGCTTGGGCTGACTACGCCACACAAGTGATCATAAGCAACAACAATTGTATAGCACTGATTATGCAATACACATTTTCAATAATAAGTAATTGGTATAAAAGAAAGTCGCGCATACATAAACAGAATTAAAAAAATTAATCACCTTAAATTTAGTAAAAACAAATTCCATTAATATAGAGCAATCATAATACTTCTATACGGTATGCTATGGGTCAATATGAAATATAAAAAACTTTGTGAAATTTTGGCGAAGAAAAATTTATAAACAAATTCAAAAGTACAAGAATGTCCTAAAATACTATCTACTATGAAATTTCTACAATTATAAATTTAATCAGTACATAAATATTTTCAAAAGGACTTATAAGGTTATGTTATAAGAACACAGCCTACGAATATAGTTTTTTTTTAATTTCTACAATAAAATCGGCTTCCATATCTACTGTCCACGACGTCAAACTACAGCTATCGACATACTGGAAATTACCCGTGATCCTTCAGAAGCAGAACTTTCGGCTGATTGGTTGATCTCTACGCGCGACACAGCTACAATCGGAACATTTTCGCCATAGTTTCAAAATGTGCCGCTTAGGCGGGACATCATTTCCTCGGCTAGACGGAACATCGCCTCCAGTCGTGCTGGTTTTTCTCGGAACTCTCCCATTTAAGCCAACGTTACCAGAATCTCGTTTCTGAAAAATGTCCCGCCTAGCCGCGCGCGTCGCTAGATGTAATAGGGGTTTTACCAACGACGTAGAAGGGTTATCATGTCTAACAACGCATGAACTGGACGAACATTTCCGAGAAACAAGATTCTGCTACTATTGATTTAAACAGAAGGGTTCCCAGAAAAAGCAGCTCCACTAGAAGAGGTATCCTGGCTACGATGAACCTTTTGGAACTTTTGCCGAAAATGTTTCGCTTGCAGTTGTGTTCCGCGTAGACGTCAACCAATCAGATGGATGTTCTGTCTCTGTAGGATCACGGGGAATTTCCAGTATGGTTGTAGTTGAGGTCGTGGATAATAGAAATAGAAGCTGATTTTCTCTAAAAATTGCGAAAACAATCATATTTATGTGCTGTGTTTTTATAATATAATTGTCTAAGTCATTTAAAAAACATACTGATTAAATTTATGATCGCTGAAATTTCAGAGCAGACAATATTTTATGACATTCTTGTAGTTTTGATATTTGTTTACGAATTTTTCGTAACAATTAAGTTCGCCATATTTGTTATATTTCGTACTGATACACATAGCGTACCGTGTAGAAGCATTATCATTGTTACGTAGTAAGATTTTTTAATTAAATTTAAGTTCAATATTTTTTTAAATACGTTTAATTTCTCTTAATTACTTATCTTTTAAATTTATTGCATAATCAGCGACATATTTTTCAATATGTCGCTGATTATGCAATCACTGGTGCGTAAAAAGGGAAAGCATTGCTTATATAATGGTGAGAATACTCATTGAATTTGTATGCTATTATTTTATGTTATTAATGAAGTACTTTTTAGATTGTAAATACTCTAGAAACTACTATATTTTTATTATAAATGCTATATACTGACACATTTCAAATTTATGGATTCATTGTTATGCATGATAAAAACATTTGCGCACATTCCCTATCTTAACACTAATAAACATTCATCAGTAACTTCTAAACTATCGTATCTCTCTTTCTCTATGCATATGTAGGAATATGTCTTATTAGATGTGTATTTATATGCATGTATGTGGCAAATCAGAACCGCCAGTGAGATGTGACGTCATCTGCCGCCATCCCAGTGCAGCGCAAAGCAGCCCAGACGAGTTCCAGACATAAGCGAGAACAGACGTGTTCTCTGTAAGCTGACGATGTTGGCATTGACTTGCCTTCCAGGAAGTTTGAGGAGGGATGATGTCCTAGTGGTGTTATAGAACCCACCAGCATTTGTGAATCCCGAAATTGTTCCCGAGATTCGACAATATAAGTAAAACTGTGAACTGTTGATTATTACATGAACAATTCGTGGACTAGTCTTAGTCGTGGGGTTATCGTTACCTTAAGTTATGCCAATCTATTACTTTATATTACCATTCCATATTTTATCATCTTTCATTCATATTAGTAATTGCATAATAAATTAGAATAGTTTAAAAAGAGTTACAGTATTAAAATGAATTCTCTCTTAATTCTGATTTACATAATATACGCACGATTCATGAAAAACCCTAAATACCTATCACTAATCTCTTTATATCATTTATTCAAAACTCTTCTCATGGGCAGCTATTCCTCAAGTTCTTTGCCTTAATTAAATAAATAATAAAAATAAACCTCTTTGGAAGTTTTTCCCTTTTAGTTTTCACAAGCGCCGCTGTCGAAATCAAAGTGATCAACTTAATGCTCACCACCGTTCTATTATCTCACATAATGACAAACAACTTCAAATTGTTAAAAAGAAAATACTGAAATGCTTCCGTAAGCGAGCAATTCAGCACGAAATTCGTTCGCTAATCTGAGCGAAGAATGCTTCTCTTTGGTGTTTAAGTAGTTTAGCAAGTGAAATTGGTAACCTGCCACACAGAATTCATAGAAATGGGGATTCTGAGAAATGTTTCTTTCGACGCGCTGTCCCGCGTAGGTATAGCACATGTGATATCGCTCCGATTTGTTAATAAAACAAATTTTTTTAATTGATGAATTCGCTTCTGTTATGTCTAATTCCCAGAAAAGATTTTTTGTGAACAGTAATGTGCTCCATAGAAAACATGTCTTGAAATCTTCTTTTAAATTCTGAGCTAAGTAACAGAAGATTTTAAACACGCTTAGATGGATCGTACTCTAGAATAAATCCCGTGTTTAGAATGAGGGCAAATGATGGAAAATATTGCTAGTTTTTCTAAAATAAATTGTTCTTCCAAAAATCGATTTTAGCCAGCAAAGCAGATATTGAGCTCATCATTTCCAATGCATGTTTTCCTTTTCCTTTTAACGTGGTATTCAGGTCATCGTGTTTTGCAGTGATATCGTTAAAAATGCAAAATCAGCCAACATTTCTATGTCATCTAATTTTTAGTCTTCTGACATGAGAAAGGTTTTCATCTCCGATAACATTCCAACCAATCTTATTAAAACATTTCGTTGGCTCAGCCACCTTACTTCTGCATGGTAAAGTATATCATAATATCACCATACTCATTATCTAACTTATCAAGCTTTAAAAAGTCGATGATTTAAATATTATCCTCGGATAAAATTTACAATGCGCACAATAACAATCATTACAAGAATGAGGTTGAGTGTTTTAGAGGCCAGATTTCTTTCCTTGACGAATAATGCAGTGGTATGAAACAAAGTTGGGAAATATATCATCCTTCTTACAGACATCGATCAAACCAGTATTACAGTCTTGCAGCGGCGCCACCAACGAACAGGGCTTGTTGTTAAAGCAAGCACTCTTAATTCTAAGGAAGAAATCTCCACGCAGGCCAAAAGAATCTGCCGCGCAGATAAAACTGCGGAACCGGGAAATACAAGCGAATAGGCGAACGCAAAAAATGCAAAACCTCTGTTTTGTACGTGAAGTGTAATTGTATATTTTTAGAGTTACATTAGGATTAGAGTAAATTTTTTTCTTATGACGGTATTGTGACTGTGGCTTATAGGCGTCTAAAGATAGGATAGCGGCTACCAGGCGCCCACAAGCCACCGGTTGGATACTGAATTATACTAGTATTTTTAGCATCAACTAATAAATTAAACTTCTTTAAATAATCAATGCCTGTGATAGGATGGTTAATTTTGGCGGTTACAAAAGACCAAGTGAACTTCCGCCGTAAATTTAAGTCAGACGTCGATTGCCAAAGGTAGGGATTTTTAGTCCAAAGGGGCTTTGTCCCTGAAGGACTATTGTTTTCGTTGCGGCACTTTGCGTCGGAAATATTAAATGTCGGTTCACTTTTCAAGCTGTTGCCACCAAATATTGCAGCCCTGTATTATATTTAAAGAAATTAAGTAATGAAGAATGTGCATAAATGTATGCATGTTTCTCGCATTGTAATGAAACGACGGTACCTAAAGCCATCGAATTTTGAAGGACGTAATCCTACTGCGAATATGGGCATCTGGAAGCCCAAATTTGAAATTTGTTTTATTACTGATTTCATGTTTTGTAAAACTTTAACGAATTTTTGTTTAACAAGAATTTTAAAGCGAGTTGTACAGAAAAAACATTTTTATCTCCAGCGCGTGAGACTGTGTATCGGAAATTCTAAAGATATGCTCAATTTAAAATTGTTTTGCGATATTGCTCTTGAACTGAATTTTATGGTTTAGGCGCGAAGAACATGATATTTCATAAATAAAGGTAACACACAAAACGATAAAAAAACTCCCCTTTGGGCGTAATGTAAAATCCGAAACCTTTCAGATTTTTAAAAAAAATTTATTATTAATATTACTATTATTTTGTTTCATTTGCTGGAGAAAGAACTAATCTCTTATTCACAACAGACTATTTGGTGTGACTAACCGAAATAATGGAAATGTCTGATCCCGTATCAATCAAACATTTCAATTTAGCTGAAGGGTCGCTCAATAAAATGAGATCTACATGGCTGTCGCGATTATGGCCCAAATGCAGTAACTGAACTGGTTTCCCTTGGTCCCAGAAAGAGCATGGAGGATAAAAGTTTTAGCATTTTTTTTTATTGAAAATCTTAAATTCCTTGTGCACCACATAGTATTACACAAGGCTTACAAAGGTAAGTATAAAAAAAAATATAATAAATCCCGTAAGTTAAATATAGAGATATCCGGTGGCTGTAAATGTAACTGATCACCGAACTTCACCGGAAGCGCAAACTCAATGCAGTAGTGTGAACGGTCTTTCGTGTTCGAAAGCGTTTCTCTTAATTATGCTATGCGTTCGTACCATAGTTATGGAAAGGGACTTAAGACCCCTAATTATACGTATGTTTCAATATTTAGGAAAATGAGAGAAATATTTTTTAATTAAGGAAGATAATAAATTGTTTTTATAGTTTATTTTTTTAGCCTTAGTTCCTTAACTATGATATGAAACAGCATCTTCGAGAAAAAAGTTCCAAATATTCTTTCACTCATCTTCGTTTATAAGTAACAAATACATCTGGTAATTTCATGATGATAATTTATACCCTATGGTACTAAATGTTAAATTAAGATCCTAGTTTTCTTAAACAAGAACATTTCTCTTCTTTTAAAGAATACAATTATTTTTTATTCTAATTTTCTGACAATTCTAACTATAACTTTCAGTTTTTATCAGAAAACAATTATTTTAGAATATTACACTGTTTGCAACTTTGTCGGCATACCTAGAAGTTCACTATTTTTGCATACGTGAAATTCTTTTCAAATTTAATGTATACTTCGACCTTTGGAAAACTTGATATAGCAAGCTACTTTTCAACTAAATATACCATTTCAATTTCGCGGATAGTTATTATATAAATTAGGTAAATTTCCTATATATTGAAAAGATTAATTATGAGTTAGAATTATGAACATTTCATTACACTATTTATTTTTCTTTTAAATATTATTAAAATTTTCAGCTAACATAAAGGTTAAAATAGTCATAAATATATATTATACTGAAAGACCAATTTAAAAAGAATTATAGCAGGAGAAACCTGCACGTGTAATTAGGATTACAGTTATAAAGGTTAGGTTAGTTTATTTGAATTTGGGCAAAGCGTACGAGTCCTACTGCCTGAGGGAAGGGATGCCTTCGTGGGGGATTTCCTGAGGAAACTTGGTTCATACTCCCTTTACACAAGAGGGAATTCACGAAAACCAACCACGCAGTCAACGCGTTAGCCGGAGTTCAAACCCATGTCAAACTACCAACATTTAACGGTCTTATCACCGGTGGGGTCTAAAACTATAAAGAAATGGTGGTGCGTATTTTGACAAAACTTCTGGGTCTGCTATGGTTACTCAAATTCCAGACAGCATATAATATTGAATTATCAGCAGTTACAAAATACCATACTTAAGTGACAAACAAATTATTACTCATATAGATATTATAAAAATAATTAGAAATATCAAAGTCATGATTTTTTATGTTTCAACAATAATATACTTATTTCTGTTTGAGTACTTGTTACAAATCTGAAATTCCTATTTGAGTTAGGAATTTTAAAATTATGTGTCTTATTTTTGTCTTTATATTTAATACTAATCGGATCTTTGGAAATTGCTCGCTTCTTTTTCAGAATTCTCGTAATATCGCAGTGCTTCAAAGTTTTTTTAATTTTAATGATTTTCAGTTATAACTATTATCAGAATCATTTCCCAGAAATTTAAATCAAACCTGAAAAACTATTTAGATATATTTTGCTCATTGAGGATTACATTATTGTTCAGAATTCTGCCTTTCTTATTGCACCACTTAAACAACAGCTATTTCCGTAAAGGTTCTTTCTGATAATTGCTAAGTAATTAGAAAGTCTATTGCTAAGTAATTCCCAAGCGAATAAATTTATTTAAAAGAATGCATAATCACTTACCTCAAATTCTTATTTGATAGTGGTAAATATCCTAGAAAGACGAAGTCCAGTGTTTGCTACAAAACCTAAAATTCTCAACGAATTTTGTAACTTCAGTCATTTATGAGATGCGAGGAAAAAGGTGGTAAGCATTATTTGTTGCGAGCTTCTAATGAAACCAGAATACTCATTACACACCGACATGAAGCTAGAAAAAATTAGTTGTACTGGAAACAACTTTAGTCTTGGAAAACCGAG
Organism: Stegodyphus mimosarum; assembly: GCA_000611955.2. Lineage (NCBI taxonomy): Eukaryota > Metazoa > Arthropoda > Arachnida > Araneae > Eresidae > Stegodyphus > Stegodyphus mimosarum. The sequence continues at coordinate 171,663 of KK117127.1, read as the reverse complement.
AGAATCATTTTGTGCTACCTGAGTTTCTTGGAAACTATATCTTTCGGTAAAGTAATTGGAAGATAAAGTCCAAGCGTCGCTTGCTTTGATAATTTGATACTTTCTGGTATAGTGGTTTATAATTTTCCCTGCTCTTACCAGCCCCTTAGAGATTCCCTTTTAGGGCCTGACTTTTGTGAAAGCCGAAGTTAAGTAAATAGTTCAGATGAGGTGATTTAGTCAGGGAAGAAGTTTGAAGCCCTTTTCCTCTTGAAAGCAAAGGTCTAATAAGGCTATTCTCCTCCAGAATCTCATAGGACAGGATGTCAGCGAAACCTGCTGAGTTGTTCCTTACAGATCTGCTGAAGAAATTTTCATTCCCAGCTTTCAACACAGAGGAGGTGGAGCTATCATTCACATCTGAAGGTGTCTTAACTCCTGCCTTATCGCCAATAATCAGGAAGGATATGAAGTTGTGAAAGTCCGCGTTTGCGGACATATCGAAATACGGAAACATCGGCTTTGATGTCATCTACAACCCGTCAGATAATCGTTTATCGGACTCTCATCTGAATGAATTACTCAATAATCGTTACCCGATATATACTGGAAGAGATTTTAACAGCAAACATGTGGAATGGTGCTGCTACCGCATCAACATTAACGAACAAGTTTTTCATGATTACAGACTTAACCATCCAATCTCCTGCTTGTGCCTGACACCAGTACCTACAGATAGAATATATTGAACAGCAGACGCAATATCCTGAACATTTTTATCAGTAGTGTCAACATCCCGATGTCATTCAAAGTAATCGACGATCTTTCACGTGCCTGTGATTGCCAATTAGAGGCCAGTTTTTCAAAACATCTTCCTGACAAGAAAATTATGGTTTGGAAGTTGTTCTGGAACCTTGCTAGCCCATCCCCTCCTAATATCTCTAAACTATATTCAAAGGACGATATTGACTTTGAAATTCTTCACCTCACCAAAAATCTCCAAAATTTTCTGGATAACTCTACCATCACCATCAAATCTGATCAATATCACGGCCAGTTTCTCCAATACATCAGAAATGTTATTAAAGAACGTAACCCCATTAATCCTTATGTGAAAAACCAGAATTAATCAGTTAAGTCACTTATCTGTGAGCACAGATCCCAACTGTGGCAATGTAAGGTCGATCAGCTTAGTTTAGGGAAGGTTCTTTTTGGAACTACGTCAGAAGATTGAAGATGACCAACATTGCTCTTAGCCAATCAGAAACGAGAGTGAAAACTTTTCGCCAACTTTCTTTGAAATCAGGTCAAGCCGAACGTTTTCCTGCTAACAACGTTTCGGATCAAGAAATTACGAACTTCGTGACTGATTAGATTTCCTCTCCCTCTCCGAAGAATATCATACAGTTTACCTCTCTGACCGAAGTCAATGATATTATCAAATATTCACCCAGAAAAGCGCCAAGCTTAGATGGTATCCAATAACATGCTTAAGCACCTTCCACAGAACTATATCGTTGCACTCAGTAGCATTTGCAACGCTTGCATTTTGAACTGTTATTTTTCCGACATATGGAAACAAGCCTCCATTTTTTTTTATTCTCAAGCTGTGAGGATTGAGTGTTCGGTGCATACTCTTGGCGAACATATTCGTGAAGTAAACTAAGTTCTGATCTTGAACAGGGAGCTGAATGCAGCTATGTTCTGTGGTAGAAAACTGTGGTTAAGTGGTAGAATGACTGCACGTAAGAAGGATTTTAAATCCCCTTTTATTAAACCACAATTATATACAGCCACTTCCCAACTCGGGAGGAATACAGAAAATATTGACCGCACTTAGGTCTAAACTGAACAATCAAATAATTTAAACTAAAGTTAAATAGAAATTAAGTAATCGTTGCTCACAGAGCTATAAACGCGAGGTTGGCCTCTATGCTAAAGGGTGCGCAGCAAGATTTAACTAATATTTAAGCACTTAGATTTACTTCAATAAGAAATAGAATAACAGCCCTAAGGCTTAGAATTTAAATACTAACTAGTCAGGCGAACATCGAACAGAGCAGCAGTGATTAGACTAAAAGCTCTCTCACTCCGAGAAGTTCCCTGCCAAAGCTTAAATATAAACTTGGCTCCACTTCAAATTAGCATAAAGCTGAAACGCGCGCTCATTCTAACGGGAAGTTGAAATAAGAAATCATAGGAAAGGGGAAATTAAAATAAAACTTTGTTAGTTTAAACTGAAACTTTACAAAGCCACTGAAAGCCCCTGATTCTGCAAGCAGTTACGGACCAATCAGCCTTCCGTCTATAATCGCAAAATTGCTGGAACGCATGATCTACGACAGAATAAAAGCCTAACTACGATAAATTAGCGACGTCCAAGGACTATCTACAACTAAATAATTCGTCAGAATTTGCGAATTTGTGGGTACCTCTTTACATAACAAACTCAGTGTTGCAATCCTGATGCTTGAGGAGGCTAAAGCTTTTGAGCACGTCTGGGATTAGGGTCTCGTCTTTAAGCTGATTAAAATGAACCTACCGCATGACAGGACTTAGAAAATATGACTTTTACTGCCATGCACGGTAATTGTTCTTCGCCTCATAAGAACATTTGTGCTGGAATTCCACAAGGGTCTATTTATGACTGATCCTTTACATTATTTACGCAAGTGTTACGCATTATTTAAGCGTCACATGCTTCTCGCATGTTATGCCGATGACACGGCCATTTTCGCCGAGTAAAGGCAGCCTAACCAAGCCATCATTCTTCTTTAAAACTGCATCCCTGTCATAGAAGTCTGGTGTCATACCTGGAAAATTAGTATCAACCCTGTGAAATTTGAAGTGCTTCTCGCCAAAAACTTCAAGAAATGCACCGTCATTACTGCTAAGATGACCCTCTTCAGCACCAGTGTTCCGTTCATCTCCAAGTCTAAATACTTAGGAGTTACTCTGAATTCTAACTTCACTTAAAATCTTATTAAAATATTAAAGGAAAATCTCTGCAAATCATCATCAAATTAAACACTCTGATCTCTACCAAGTCTGGACTTAGCTAAACATGAAACGACGAATTTATACTTGTTATTCTCCCCAAACTTTCCTATTCTTCTCCTGCTTGGGGCCACGCCACAGACAGGGACATTCAACAACTCAAGATTGTTCAGAACAAGTTCCTACGTATCATCACAGGAGCTCTATATTTTAACAGGAACAGCTGTCTGCATCGAGACCCCAAACTGGATTTTTTTCGAGACCATCTTAACAAACTTAATGATAACTTCTTCAAAGAATCATCTGCCTGTCCAACTGCTAACTTTTCCTGACAGTCTCATGTATGAAGTTTTACCAGAGGACTATAACATTAGACCATATGCTGCTCATCAGATAAGACAGATTAATTACTAATATATTTTCTCATGTTTGCTTTAATTCCCACATCTTCTTACGAAATTTCAGTTAGAAATTAATATTCTTATAGTATAGACTCAGCGTGTGTACAATGAATTGTGAACTGTAAATCAGTAGTTCAGCAAAGTAGTTTATCTAATCCAGTGCGCACCGGTTGGAATTGAAATAAAAATGTGATGCAAAAATACTGTCACCAGCTATGGAAGTTTTAGTTAATAAATTTGAAATGATTATAATCAAAAACTCAGAAAATGAATGAGTTGTAGGAAATAATGAATTAAAATGTTTACCTACTCTCTTGGACGTTGGCATAAATGCGATAATACAGGGTGGCGTAAAAGTATTAGACGATTTTAAATTAAAAAAATACATGAAAAGTTAAATAAATTTCTATTTTGAGACTTATAATACAAAGTGTGTTTCTTGAAGTTTTTATTTAGAGATGATGTCTAACAACTCTTGTCTACACATCCCCATAACCACGTTTTCCATGACCTTTCTGTAAAGTTTCTTTGATATACCCAAAGTCTCTCACCTAATATTTTTCTAAACATTGCAGTTTTTTACGCATACCCTTTCTTTCAGATAGCCCCAAAGAAAATAATCTGAAGCAGTGAGCTCCGGAGATTTTTGCGGGCCATCTCAAGTCTCCGTTTTTCGAAATTAATCTATTCTGGAAATGCATGTATCTCTCCATATCGAAACTTCCAAGTATTTATTTTAACCTAAAAAAGATAAATTCAGTAAATATTAATTCCAGAAAGAATTATTAAAATTAAAAACCTTGAAGGTACTTTTACCCTGTATTAATTAAGAAATTAAGCACGCAGAACTCATCGCCTTTTTAGGTGAATCTATTAGTAATATAATTCGAAGATGAACGTATGAACTCATTGCGCCACCTACGGGTAGGAAGACTAACTAATGGCTAGTTAATTTATGAACTGATAGCATTAAGAAATAAATAGAAAAAAATTATATTGACCTAGTGAAACATGAAAGCTAAAAGGTTGCAAAACAAGTTATCTACCATGAATTACTCATGAGAATACCATAGAACACAGCCTACATCGTTGAGCGCTTTGCATAAAGCTGGTAGTAACAATAGCGAGATATGTAGGAGGAATGGAGCGGTGGCAGGGTGTGAGGAAAAATAACGTTTTCAAAAAAGTTTACAAAGTTTATTAATTAAACACAGTGTTTATAAACTTAACCATCCTAATTTAATTTATGAGTATTAGTTTAACATACTCAGGCACACTGTATTTATAATAGCTGATAATTCTAGCAAATTTATTAAAGTGAATATAGAATAGTCCATACCTCCCATATGGACGTTAATCAAATAGCAAGGAACAGTGTGGGAAAAAGCTGAGGTTAAAAAAAAATTATAGTAAGGTATAATATTTAAAAACGAGAAAAAGTTTAAGCAAACTGAAAATAGGTCGGAGATGGAAGGAGAAAATGATGCAACCTAATGCAACTACTGCTGCCCAAGATCCCCATTTTTCCTCTCAAGAAATTGCTCACTGGGGGGGGGGCTAGTAGAAGGGTAACAGCTGATTGAAAAGACCTGATATGGAAAGTAGCGTCTGTTAAGAGTAGTAGCGAAAAGGTATCATATAATTATGAGCAATCACTAACTGTTGTTTAGTGCTAGAAACATATGAAAATAATAAATAAATGCGTTAAAAAAGCACCAAAGTAACAGAGATTTGATTTAGTTTAGAGAAAGGAAGGATACTTACGTGAATGTTTCGTCCTAGGTACTAGATTTTGGTTTCGTAGACGCTGCGGAAAATGAAGAGCGGAGATCATATTCTTTTTAGGGATAGGGATTCCCTCAGTTCGATGGACGAAACCTTGCGGAGGAAAAAAGGCAAAAAATTTTCTTAGGTGAGAAATACTGAATACACATTTAAAATCCTAGGAGCCCTGCTACAATGCCGCCGCCATCAGTAATGTGACCATAGCGCCCTACTCCTACAGTTTCTTTTTCAGTGAAAATTAAAGTTTCAGGTATATGAAATAATGTAGTTAAGTTAACAGTTAGAAAGTTAACTAATAATTGTTCAAAAGTCCAGTTATGGTTATGCCACCGCAATGTCATTCAAAATTTCAAGAGTGAACTACTTCCCCAGCACATTAAACTAATTCGATTAAAGGGCATCAAGTTCGCAGACATATCTTGAACTCAAAGCTCTGCTAGTATAAACGAACCTGTAGGGAAGTCCTACACGAATTGTTCATTGCCATGTCAGCTCTAAGTTACGGCAGGTTTTTAACAGTCAGAATAAACGGATATTCTTCGGAGAACAGCCTTGGTGGCGCCAATTTGGCCCCTTTAAGGAAATGGGCGACATTTCATTATGCCAAAGGAAGTAGATATCATGTGAGGAATAGGAGCTAGGGAGAAATCCCTCCGTAACTTGGTATTGTAACCAACTTGGTGGTTAACTTAGTATCACTTAATCTCGCCGTAACTTGGTATAGCTAAATCGACTGAATTATTAATCTTTCCCAGTTTCTATATGTTGATTAAATTAATAAAGTAATTTTTTTTCTGACAAAGCATCTCGAATAATTTTTTATTAGGTCTAACTTTCTAATACCTCTGTTACAAAAAGCAATAGAATCACGAAGAACAAGACAATATTCCACAAAAAAAACCACACCCGCTGATACATTATTTTATAAAAGTATAAAAATTTCGCAGGAGATCAGAGAGAATTGCCCTTTTAATGTATTTTCTCTTAAGGAGCACGAATGTCACTAGCGCGAAGACACATTCATTACTTTTACTCGGAAACTGTTATAGTTGCAACAATATCATTGTAGGACATCTGATTAAATACATTATGTCAAATGAAATGTTCTTTAATTTTTATTTGTAAGTTAATTTTAGTTTTAAGGATATCTTCAGACCTGTAGTATTTGCAGCACTTATCTAATTACAGCACTGACATGATTACCTTCTGCAAGAGCTGGTGGCCAACTTTTCGTTACAATTAGTTCTTTTTGCTTATTTGAGTGTTTCACTGTTCGTAAGCAATTTCTCAATGTGTTTTTAGGAGCACACCCGTGTTTCGCATGATTAAAAAAAATGAACTAAAACTGATTTTGTTATTGCTTTCCTAACGCACAAAGCCCTACTCTAAAAACATTGCCTCTTTTAGACTGCACAAAAAATGATTTTAACAAACAGCATGATGAGTAAAGTGACATCAGTTTAAGCATTGTCAGAGGTCATATATTTTCCTTTTTGCCGAATTTAAAAACGCTTTGTAGGCCTTTTTTTTTTTAGTAAATAAGGGGATTTAAGTTTTTAAATAAGTGCATGTAGAGGTGGCAATAGAGGAAATGCGAACTAGGCGGCCAATCATAGGCTAAGCATGGGCGGTTAGTGCTATCTGTGCCGTATTTTGTGGGTCTTGCCGCGCCCTTGCGAAACTGGAAGCATTTAGTAGATTTCGGTGTTATTGAGAGTTGGGTGTTGAATTTTAAAGTTTTATGTTGGAGTTGAACTGTTCCTTGTTTCCTAAGTACTGTCGTTTAGTTTACATTTTCGTTATCTGTAGCAGTAGCTAGAAAGCTGGTAAGTTTTTTTTGACAGGGCTTTAAAAGCCTCCTCTCAATGTTCCGTTTGCATGGTTTCTGAAGCTTAGTAGTTACGAACAGCTTAAAACTTTTAAATTTCTTTACTTCTGGACATTATTATATTTTCCTTCTTAGAAACCGGAATGATGGTACATTTATAAGCATTTAAATAAGTTAAAGCTGTAATTTAATTTCATTATGCGGAGGTATTTAATTGAATTTGAAGTGCAAATAGTGAAACCATGTCTGATGTGGTTAGCGTATCTTTTCAGCCCATTTGAAATTTTGTTCAGATGGATTTGATTTCTGTTAAATGTATTGAAATAAAGTTCGTTATATATTGTGAAAGGTTAATTATGTAAACACAAGTGTTTCTATCTTGATTTCTATTAAGTACTTTAATTTTATAACGCTGATGATTTTTCAAAATTGTGTTACGAGGGCTGAATTTTAATACACAGAAGTTTTATTTCGGGAACTTTGTAAATTGAATGTACGTTATTAAATTTTATGGAATAAAAGTATTTCCCTCAAAGGTTAGCATTGGTTTTTAATGAAGGGAAAGAAATTATGAAGGCGTTTTCAATTCGTAATTTTTTTTTCCCCGTTAACGTGTATAGGGATGTATATAATTTTTATTGGAAAGCACATTGTTCGATTTAAAGTTAATGAATTTCTCTATCTGTGCAAAATCTACAATTCATGATATTTTTCTTGTTGACATTGCACCTAAATATGAACGTAATTATATTTGAAGATTATTATATTAAAAGGAATTCTGAATTGTTTGCAGTGTATAAAAGTAATTTGTTTTAGCTTAAGTTTACAACTTTGTAGTTATGCACTTATTTATTTTTACATAATTTCAGTATTTGTTGTTTAACAATAAAACTCTTCTAATTTATGAATTGAAGGGTTTGTCTATTTTTTAAAGTCATTTGCATATATTTTGAAATTAGTTTGAACAATAATTGCTTATGATTATTATGAATTACATCGTTTAATTCTGTAGAATAAAAAGTATTTAAAACTCGAAATAGAAATTTTATAGCAATGTCTTCATTTCTTAAAGGAATAGAGGTATTATCATGCATGATATTTCTTTGATATTGTAAGGACAAAATAAGTTATGAAATTGAGAAAATAGGACTTTGAGATGGCTGTAATTTGGTTATTTTTTAATATTAAAATATGCCTTTTTTTCCTTAAGCATTTCCAGCTTTTTAAATCAAGATGCTGTATATGTAATTGTAGCTCTTTGTGAACACTTGAATAAGACTACCGATTTAATTTCTGACGTCAAAGCTGTCAGCTGTCCCTCCTTTTTTTTTTTTAATTGTCTGGCCTTTGAGTAAATCACTATAGCTGTAGATTTTTCATTTTTAGTGTTTTCTAAATGATTATTTTATTTGATCTGAATTGACGTATTCTACTGTGGATATTTGCTAAATATTTTATAAAGATTCAAATAATATTTAATCAGTTAGTTGTGAAAATTGCACATTACTTTTTTAAATGCATTTTTAGGTGCAGTTGTTGGTATTTTCTGGTTATCTGCTCGGTAAAAGTTCACAATTGGGTGCCCCTTGTTTTTTGGCAATTCTGTTTTGACGCCAAGATCGCTGCCAATAAGACACAATTTCAAGATGGCCGCTACTGAAAACCAAAACAAGAAGTCAAAGAATTTCACAAACTCCGTGTCCATGTACACATCAACCTATTTTTACTTAAAAAAACATCAGAGAATTGCACAAACTAGTTATTGCACATTGCCTTGACTTTGTCCATGTGCACATAGATTTATTTTTAATTATATAGATCAAGAAGCTAAAACCATGTTAAAACTCTCATAGTAACCAGAAATGAGGTTTCATCCCCAAAACTGAACAAAATTTTTTGCCAATCGAAAGGGCAACCAATTCTACTCTAGAGCCATCTGCTCTTTCTTCCTGAAAAAGGCGACTAATTTTTCACCGAGCTAGGATGTGAAACTTAACAGCCATTTTGAAAAATGGCACTGCACTATGGATTACGTAAATCAGTAACCAATAAATAAAATTTAAAAGAAGCAGTAATAATAAAACACTTGCCTTTTTTTACTGTTCACTCCATTTATATAAGTGATCTGTTTTAGCTTAAAAAAAAAAAAATCAGAGTTACAGAAACTTGGCAATGTTCTCACTCCCTCATTTTTTTCCCTCATTTCCATCACTCTCCGCAAATTTTTGCATTCTCTGCTGTTGGAAAAAATGCCATATTTCTGAAGAAATGCAGTGCTTTTTTTTTTTATCAACCAACAATCTCCACATTTCTATTACAATTCCTTGCAAGGAAAAAAAAAAGTGCATTGAAATGGGGGGGGAGGAAAAGGAACAGAAAATTGACTTATGTTTGAAGGCCAAAATCAGGTCTCATTTACTGCATCATGCATATCTGAAGTTGTAAGTACATTTGGCTGATGTTGATGGGTTGCTTGTTATGACGGCATAGTACATTGCCTCGTGAGTACTTTTTTCAGTGATGTGCGTATAATCAGAAAGTACTGAAATTTAGTATGATGCTATTTATTTACCTAAAGTATTTCTGTATTATTCAACATATTTTAAAACTTCTGCATTTGTAGCTTCATGTTAAACTTGGCATTAACATATATTTGTAGATGACAGTTGCCTTTCACGTTAAATCAAAAGTAAGTAGCCACTTTCATAAATAATTTTAATGCTTTTCTCTTAATGGGGTACCAGTTATCAAGACTCAATACTTATTCTTCTTGAATATTGTAACCACTTGCACAGAAATTCTTTAAATCCATAGCAGGCAGAGCTTTCATAAGTAAGTCTGCATTATTTAATTTGCTGGGGATGAGCTTGAGGTTCAACATCCCATCACTTACTAGTCTTCTAATGTATTGTTCTTCCGACTGTGATCTAGAAAAACCAACAGCAATTTCATTATCACAGAATAGTTTACACTTGTTCAAATAAAACTTTAAAACTTAATTTTTAAGATGTTTACCCCCCACAGCAACACCTTTGCTTCTTCCGATAATGCGATTTGCTCTGCTTCCGTAGTGGGTAAACTTTTTTATTTATAAGTTTTCCAAATAACTTGTACATTGTGAGATTAACTACAAGATTATGTATACAGTGTTGATCTGTACTAAAAATTATAATAATAAACTATAATAAGAGAATTGCATCCAGGCTCATATAAATACAATTATACCATAATATTTTCTTAAAATTTAGACTTTCTAAAGCATTTTAAAATTCTTAAAAACATTTATGGCTGCTTTAATGCAGACCACAAGTGGCCTCCTGTAATAAACGCACTGTACTTTTTTGCACATAAATATCCATTTTTTTCTTCTAATTGGCAGTTAATCCGTCTATATAAACATACTGATGTTGTGAAATAGGTTCTTAAATTAAAACATTAACTACAGAACTGTAAACATCATCAGTCTTTTCTTTTCTTCCTGAATCCCAGCGTGACAAGACATGCTTTATATCTAATCACTTTAATTTCTTAATTTTTACTTTAATTTTTTTTACAGACCATTTGTTTCCTATTACATTTTTGTATAGGGCTTAACTAGTTCCCAAACTTTCCTTTTCTTTGCTCTGTCAATTTCTTCCTTCATTCCCTTATACTGTTCTGTGGCATTTTTGGAGTTCTGTACTTTAACCCCTTTCTGGTCGGATTTTTTTTTTATAAATTACTGACCCCTAAAAAGTGTTTTTATTTTTAGTTGCTAAAAATTAATATACAGTCTATCCTAAATTTGAAAGTGCAAAATAATTTTGATTAAGCAGATTTTTGCTGGACCTACGGGTGGTCAGATGTGTGATATCCTGTCCACTGATCACCGGTTTTCCCTGCATTGCATCCAAGTTTTAAATTAAAAAAAAATATGATCTCGTATTATATTTATAAACTGTATTGCTTTAAAGTGTTTAAGATAAATATCCACATAAAAATAATTTATTAAAATTACATAAAAAGGGTTTTCGAAAGTGTTTTTGGGCCTTCTCGTTAAAACAGCTTTACAATCTGCCATGGGAATATGTCATGGAGTGTAAAAATCATGGGAAAAATATAATTCAGGATACCCCTTGGCGATTGGCGACATTCCCATTTACACGCAATGGCTTTCTTAAGTAAAAATGCCGTCCAAAACATAATATAATAAATCATAATTAAAACATCAAAAAAATTATCTCAATAAACTGCATTTTAAATCAAAATAAAACAAATAACATAAAAGTGGAAATGCACATTATCTAATCTGTGCAGTACAAAAAAGGAAATATTGACTTACTTTATGTAAAAATTTGTTTTCAGTATTTAGCACACAGAATTCCTTAACGGCATTCAAAAACTGTTTAAAATTATCTGAACTGGAATCTATATATTGCCGTCGCCACATAAATTCACAAACTTAAGAATAAAAAATATCCTCCTTAGTGCTGGACTGTCGATGGCATTTCTTTCGAAAATCTCTCTTTATTACACCCCACATACCTTCGATAGTGTTGAAATGAGCTTCGGTTTCTGAGTATCCGTAAATGTCACTGCGTAATTTGCTGAGAGGTGAACGAAGCCATTATCAGAAAGACAATCATATGACTTCCAGTAACTGAATATGATCATTGTTCCAGGTAAGATATTCTGTTGAATTACGATTAAACCTTTATTTACACACCAGTTAATCAATGCTTTCTTTTGCATTCATTCCAAATCATACAGAAATTTGAGGTTATTCTTATCATCATCAGCCATTTTACAGTGTAAAGTGCAAAATAAGTGGCATACTTTCTAACCAACATCCAGTGCAGAAATAAGCCCTGAGAAATATTTTCCCAACAATCAAATTTAGCGTAATCTTGTATTACAAGCTATCACATCATCGTAGGGTTTCCTAAAAAAAATCATAAAATACTCAGCTTACCATAACTGAAACAACAACTTGGCGATAATCAAAGGGTTATCCCAAAATATAGATTGCTTAAAACCACATTCATCCCCAAACCAAAATCATTTGATTATTTTTTTACTTTCTCAAAAAAAAAATTGGCTATGAGTATAAAAAATATCTTGAATATTTTTTAGTTGAAATTCTAATAGATATCATGCTGCATGTGAAAAATTTCAAAATGCGGAACGACAGAAAAGTTTTCATCACACTTCTCGCAATAGTACCTTGTTTCTTTTGTTAGCCTTTTACCTTGTTGTGGCTTGAACTTATACAGAAACTTTAAATACTGATTAATATTGTTTTATTTATTTTTTGTTGTTTTGAGAATGCCAACAAAAAGATTATTCAATTTTTATTGTTCTTGGAATGGCAACAGTAGATTGTTGTTGTTATCTTTCTAAAGAGTTGTTCTGCATTTTCTAAAAACGAAATAAAGATTATTTTCAATTTAAAAAGTGGATTAACGTTTTTTGATGAAACGGAATTATAATTATAAGGATTGTTATATTATAATTTGGAGTCAGACCCAATAACTGGTGACTTGGAATTTTGATTTTTAAGTGACTATGTCTGAAAACGATAAAACTGTGGAAGATCCTGCACACAAAATGTATAAGGTAAGTGTCAAAATTCCTCCATTTTGGTTGGATCGCCCAGAAATATGGTTTTTTCAAGTTGAGGCTCAGTTTAAGATAAATGGAATTGTTTCTGAAGAAACGATATTTAACTATATAGTATCACAGTTAGAACCGAAATACGTTGAGAACATCTGGGAAATCATAACAAGTAATTCCGCTACTAAATAGACAGAATCCAAAACAAGGCCTCTGGATTTATTTAAAGAAAGCGAAAGTACTAGAATTAAAAAACTTCTTACAGGAATAGATTTAGGCAACTTAAAACCCAGTCAATTATTACAAAAATTAAAATCTGTTGCAACATTAGATGTGTCCGAAAATTTAATTAAAACGTTATGGTTAGAAAAATTGCCGGATTCTATGCGTAATATAATACTTGTTAGTGATGAAGAATTACCCAAGCTGGCGATCATGGCTGGCAAAATTTCAGATATGGCGCTTTCTAGAGAGATTTCTGGTGTATCAACAGCTGGCAATTGCTCGAATACAGAACTGTTAATGAAAATTCAATCCCTTGAACAGCGAATTGCCGAAATGACCGTTCATCACATATCGAGACCACGATTTAGGAAAAACTCTCCATCTCGCAGTACTTCTAGGAAAAGATTTAATCCTAAAGGAAAATATTGTTTTTATCACTTCCGTTTCAGTAACAAATGTCATCAGGATAAATGTACTCAGCCGTGCAGTTAGTCAACTGATAGATCATCCAATCAGGGAAACGACAATGCGCAGTAGGACAGGTGGCAAGCTCTACTGCCGATAATGTTCCAGAATGTCGCCAATTTCGCCTATTTATCAGAGATAAAAAATCAAAATTTCATTTCTTAGTGGATAGTGGTGCCGATGTTAGCATTTTACCTGCATCAGCACAAGACAAACAATCCACGGATTTCAAGTCGTATGCTGCGAATGGTACCGAAATCGAAACATATGGTATAAAAACGTTAACACTTGATTTGGGACTTGGACGTGAATTCCAATTTCCATTTATAGTGGCCAAAATTAATAAGGGAATTTTAGGAGCTGATTTCCTTAATAAATTTAAATTAATAATTGATTTACATGGCAAAAAACCGATTGATGGAGTAACTCAGCTAAAGGTAGCTGGTGAAGTTGCTTCCATCAGTGAAAATAGTGATATCGTTACAGTAACCCATTCAATAAAATTTAATACTCTTCTAAAACAATACCCAGACTTATGCAAACCAAATTTATTCTTATCAGGTTTAAAACATAATGTTCAACATCATATCATAACACATGGTCAACCTGTGCATTCTAAAGCAAGACAGTTGGATCCTCGAAAGCTTGCAGTAGTTAAGCAAGAGTTCCAATTCATGTTGGACAATAACATAATAAGACCCTCGAGTTCTCAATGGGCAAGTCCTCTGCATGTGGTGCTAAAAAAAGATGGTTCTCTTCGCCCATGTGGAGATTATAGACAGCTAAACGATAGAACAGTTCCTGATAGATATCCTATTCCTAGGATAGAGGACTTCCATCATATTTTAAAAGGTGCTAATATTTAGTCCAAAATAGATTTATTTAAAGCCTACTATCAAGTGCCGATTGGCGAAGAAGACAGATGCAAAACTGCTATTGTCACTCCTTTTGAACTGTATGAATTTAATGTTATGAGTTTTGGTTTGAAGAATGCACCAGCAACGTTTCAAAGATTTATAAATACAGTTCTTTGTGGTCTAAATTTCGCTTTTCCATATTTAGATGACATTCTGATAGCATCTGCTAATGAAGAACAACACAGAATCCATTTGAAGCTAGTGTTTGAACGATTAAATGCATATGGACTCCGCATTAACGTTTCCAAATCCATCTTTGGCACACAAGAAATAGAACTCTTAGGTTATTTAATTACTCCTCAAGGATCACGACCTTTACCTGAAAAAGTCCAAACTATTGTTAATTACAAACTTCCAACAACCATTCATGATCTCGGAACATTCTTAGGCCTTATTAATTTTTATCGGTGATATTTAAAAAATGCATCAAAAAACCAATCTCTCCTACATGACTACCTTAAGGGAGCCCGGAAAAAAGATAAACGGAAAATCAAATGGACAGATGAAGCTAAGAAACAATTTCAGCAATGCAAAGATTATTTAGTCAATACAACACTCTTATCATTCCCGAATCATGAACTACCTCTGTCGTTATATACAGACGCTTCAGACTCGGCGATTGGAGCGGTACTTCAACAATTTGAAGATAACGGGATGGAAACCTATCGCATTTTATTCCAAAAAGCTAAACAAAGCACAAAAGCATTACAGTACAGTAGAAGTCCGATAATCCGGCACGTTCGGGACCGGCTCGGTGCCGGACTACCGAAAATTCCGGTCTATCGGGCGGTAATTATAAGAACAATTAGGTTAATAATTAAACTAAAAATACAGTATGCAAATACATACAACAAAGTTTATTTTACATTTCATATAATGTATGTACACGTACTGTAAAACATATTTCACTTAGATTTAAAAAAGTCACGAATGTCTTTTTGTTTTCTTGACTTTTGGCGTTTAGTATAAAATTTATTTCTAATGATATGGAAATCAATAATTTCTGAAGCACTGTAGCTAGTACTAGCCTCAGCAAAAGAGATAAACTTATTTAGTGATTCTGCAGCTTCTGCCCAGCTGATTTTTTCCTTTTCTTCCGTTTCGGCATCTGAGTCATTTTCTTCAAGATTTTGAGTAGGCTGAGGGTTTACTACAATGTTGATAATGTCCTCATCGGTTAGTTCTTGTTCAACAGGCTCATTCTCGTCGATTAAAAGCCACTCCTCTACCTCATCTTCAGGCAGGTTTTTCAAGGGATTGTCAGTACTTCTAACGACATCCAAAACTTTGGTCAGAGCGTCTTGATGGTTTTCTTCCTCATCAGTCTGTAGAGTTAGGTCAGATGCAGGGTTTGCAGCTGGCCAAAGTTTTCTCCAGCATTTTTGGAGTGTTGTATTTTTTACCTGGTTCCAAGACTGTGCAATAGCATAGACGGCATCTTTTACTGTAAACTTTTTTTGAAAATCAGTCACGTCACAGTCGGCATTTAACAGGCCTTGAATAAAAGACCTTCTATAAAAGCATTTAAAATTTTGAATAACCCCTTGGTCCATGGGTTGAATCAAAGATGTTACGTTAGGTGGGAGCAGAGTAGCAACAATATTTCCAGAAACTAACTCATCTACTGGCGGATGGGCTTTGCAATTGTCCAAAAGAAGGATGGCTTTAGTATCTTCTGGTAGACCAAGGCTTTTGAATGATTCCTTGACCTCAGGCACAAAGTGGTGAAAAAACCAGTCTTTAAAGAGGGCGGCAGTTATCCACGCATTTGATTGAGCATCGTATTGGACAGGCAAGTGTGTAACATTCTTAAAAGCCCTGGGTTTTGCAGATTTACCTATCACAAAAGGGGTCACTCGGTGGTTTCCAGACGCATTAGCACATAGCAAAACGGTTAATCTGTCTTTGTTTTTTTTAAAACCCTTGGCTGCTTTTTCTCCTCCCCCAGCTAGTGTAGATGTTGGTAAACATCGCCACAATAGCCCTGTTTCATCAGCATTGTAAATCTGTTCAGGTGTTAAATCATTATCAGCCACGATTTTCTCAAACTCGTCTTTGTATTTTTCTGCAGAGTTTTGGTTTGCTGAAAGGGTTTCTCCAGTTACATCAAGTCTTCGAATTCCATGCCGAAACTTAAAGTTTCTGAGCCAACCATCAGAATAATTACATTCACTTTCAGCAACTCCTAAATCTTGGCCGAATTTCTTTGCCTTTTCAACAATCATTGGCCCTGTTACCGGCTTTCCTTCAGAACGTACTGCACTAAACCATTTGAACAATACACTATCTAGCTGTTCCAGTTTTGGTTTTTTTAATGTTTTTCTAGAAGCCAATTTTTCAGTTGTTACCGATTGAGAAGCAAACTTCATTAGTTCATCTTTTTGTTTTTTAATGTCATAAATAGTTGATGAGCCAATATTAAACTCATTCATTAAAACATTTCTATTCTCGCCTTTTTCTAGCCGTTTGATGATTTCTAGTTTCTGATTGAGAGTCAGTGTTACGTGTTTTCGTTTCTCTCCTTTTGAACTCGAAGGCTTAGGTTTTGAAAACATGGTCACTGTACAGTTAGAACGAAAATCACTTTTTTTATAAACAGTTTCAAAAGTTACGTTTACTGCGATGTGAAAGGACACAAAACAACAACGCACAAAAAAATGGCGAAGACGCTTCGTGATTGATTAACGGAGCTGCACTGCACCTGAATTTGTTGTGACAGCTGAGACTAGCCGGCCGCTAATTGTTTCCGAACAATACCGAGCGCTTCCGGATGATCTTGAACTACCCCGAAAACTCCCGAATAGCTCTCGAGCAGTTTTATTTGCTTTAAAGACACACTTTTGGAGAAAACCAAAATTTTTACAATTTTCCGGAGCGATGCCGGACTATCGGGCATTCCGGACTGTTGGATGCCGGACTAATGGACTTCTACTGTACTTACAATAGAGAGTTATTAGGAATTTACCTCTCCATCAAACACTTCAAGTTTTTACTGGAAGGAAGAATATTTAAAATACTCACAGACCATAAACCCATAATTTTTGCATTTAAACAAAAGCCAGAAAACTCATCACCTCGTCAACTTAGACATTTGTAATACATCTCTCAATTTTCAACTGATATACAGCACATAGAAGGTCGAGACAACATCGTTGCAGATACTTTATCGAGAATTGAAGAAATTTCTTTGATCGACTATGACAAAATTGCCGATGAACAAATTGTGGATAAAGAATTGTAAAATTTGAGGACATCAGCAATTTCCCTGAACTTCAAGCCGTATCCGCTACCTTCTGGGAAGTCTTTGTGGTGTGAAACTTCAACGAATAATATTAGACCATATATCCTTGACAGTTATCGCAAGAAAATATTTCATCAAATGCATAACGTAGCTCATCCTGGTATTAAGTCATCTGTAAAGCTCTTAACATCTAAATTTATTTGGCCAAGTATCCGTAAAGATGTACAACTTTGGACTCGATCTTGCATAGCTTGCCAAAAAAGTAAAATTAATCGACACACAAAATCAAGTTTCGGTGATTTTCAACTGCCTTCAGAAAGATTTTGTGACGTGCATATTGATATCATTGGACCCCTGCCACCATCAATTGGGAATATTTACTGTCTCACTTGCATTGACCGGTACTCTAACTGGATGGAAGTGATTCCACTTAACAACATTTCAGCAGACACAGTTGCTAAAGCATTTTATTCTCATTGGATTTCAAGATTTGGGACGCCATGTCGTCTAGTTACAGATCGTGGAATGTAGTTTAGTTGAGAGTTGTTCAACAACCTATCAAAAACGTGTGGAATAAAATTGCAACATACAACGGCTTACCACCCCCAAGCAAATGGGAAGGTAGAGCACCTCCATAGATCTCTTAAGACCGCACTTATGGCACACAATAGCCTGGTCTGGAGAGAAACACTTCCAACTGTTCTTCTTGGCTTACGCACAGCTATGCAGGAAGACTCTGCATATACCATTGCTCAAATGGTGTGTGGCCAAAATATACGATTACCTGGAGAATTTTTCCACGATAGCACAACTCCTACACCACCTGATATTTTTGTCAAGCAGCTAAAAGAAATTATGGAAAAAATTGGACCAAGAAGAGTATCCGATAAATATGTTCAAAAAATATTCGTCCCTAAAGACTTGAAAACAACATCGCATGTGTTTATTTGCAAAGATAAGAGTTAAAAAGCAATTAGAACCCCCTTACGATGGTCCTTTTCAAGTGGTTGACAGAAAAGTAAAATATTTTACAGTAAAAATCAATCACAAAGATGTTACAGTGTCTATTGATAGATTAAAGCCTGCGTATTTCTTGCAAACACCAGACATTACCACGAAGCAAACAACAACGTCAATAAGACAACCTGTCAAACCTCAAACAGACTTACCTCCTAAAATTAACAAGTGTCCTGCAAAACAGTCGCGTACAGGACGGACAATAAAACCCCCTGTGCGATTTCGGGATTAGCATTAACATGCATCAATAGTATTTTTTATTTTTTTTTTGTAAAAAGTGTGTTTTAAAGGAAATAATATACTGTACCGTAACTTAGTTACTGTGAAGGGAGTACTGTTGTGGCTTGAACTTATACAGAAACTTTTAATACTGATTAATATTGTTTTATTTATTTTTTGTTGTTTTGAGAATGGCAACAAAAAGATTATTCAATTTTTGTTGTTCTTGGAATGGCAACAGTAGATTGTTGTTGTTATCGTTCTATTGAGTTGTTCTGCATTTTCTAAAAACGAAATAAAGATTATTTTCGATTTAAAAAGTGGATTAACGTTTTTTGATGAAACGGAATTATAATTATAAGGATTGTTATATTATAATTTGATGTCAGACCCAATAACCTATACTGTCTCGCTTACTACAACACACAGCACATCTTCTTACTGGTTTTTCTTTTCAGTTGGTGAAATAAATTTTACGAAATGTCACTGTCAGTTGTGGTGGTGCTTTGAATGATGGCCTGCCTTTTTTATTGCACATTGATTCTGAGTGGTACTTCATTACAATTTCATTTACCAAATATAGTCGAAACTGAATCGCTGTTTTTCTTATATAGGACATAAAAATTCCAGGTGCATTCATTGAATTAATGAAAAGATATTTTTTTGTAATACTTTTTCCCATATTAATTGGGGATATAGCATAAGATGCCAAATTTTGGTCGGCCCAATCAATGCGACACATGATGTTAGTATAGTCGACTACAGTCTTCAGCTTTTCTTCTGTGGATGATTTGACTGCACACATCTTTGAATTATGAGTAATTGAAATAAGTGACACATCTTTTATCTTTCCATTTCATAATGAGAGCTTTTCCATGTTGAAATGCTACAGTGTCATCTTTCTTGTCTTCACGCAATTAAGAACTTTCCTTCTGTTGAGATTGACAATCTCATAAGAATGTTTTGTGCTTGACAAATGTATCAGTTAAAATTGAGAAAGAATAATAATTATCCAGTACCTTTTATGTAGTAAAGGCTTTATTAGTGTTTGAACCACTTGCATAGATTTAAAAAATCCTGGCTTCAAAAGCTTGTCAAAAAGGGTTCCTTTTCTTGTAAAAATTATTGTCAGCCAAATGTAAAATGTATCCACTTTATGCCTCGTGTAACATATATATCTTGATACCAAATCTGGCCCTTTTCAAATGTAAGTGCCATTTCCAAGCAATTCTGCCTTTATATGAGAGAATTGTCAGTAAATACATCCTGTTCTAGGTAACTGCATGTTTGCTCTTTTTTTTTAGTAAAGTAGCCAAATTTTATTCAGTCTTGCCTTAGGGTATGTATCGGGATCATATTTTTTTTGTTAGGAAAGTGTAGAGATCGTTTCAAATTGTAATATCATCTGTATGACATCAGTTTCCTGAAGAAAGGAGTGTATAATTTTCCATCATTTAACCGGCACCACCATTTGACTGTTTTTTTTTTTTTTAATTATGCCCTGCAAAATCCAAGTAGCAAATGAAGTTATGAACTGAATGCCTTTCCTGCTGCTTTAAATGTTTCTTAGATTTCTGGGAATAAAGATATTCAGTGTATATATTAGTTTCATTTGCAATTAGCTGCAACATAGAATCATAGAAAAAATATTCAAAATACTGAATCAAATTATCTTGATTAAAATTTACCAATATTCCAGGGTTTCCTCTAAAATTGAAATGAGGAGCAGCAGGACGTACTGTTTATCTTTCTACCCACATCCTTACCAAGTTCCTATTGTTATCGTCTTATGATTCACTGGACTGTGAATAAGTATTATCTCTTGATAAATCAGAACTATCATCTTCCGACTGAGATAGAGATTAAATTTACTGTACTTGGATTCGCTCTCAGAATCCATCATAAAAGTTATTTTGACATGCAAAGATAACACTAATGAAGGTGAAATTATAGAAAGTACAAAATGATTTTGATTTCAATTCAAGACAGAAAGTCTCACTGCAAAAATTGTGAAGAAAGTAGGACTAATTGTGCCATCTGTTAGCAATGTAAAGAGATGTGTTAGTGACAAATTCAATTTCAATGATGAAATTTTTCTCTTCTTTGCATGGCATGCGATGCCTACCGATGTATAAGTTGAGATGCCAATCTAGAAGGAGTTAAAATTTTGCAAGATAAAAATTTCTACTGAATTTTCCTTTTCAGTTACAGAAGTGTCCTTTTTTCTACAAAATTAACTTTCCAGAGTATTCTTTTTTTTTTTTTTTTTTTTTTCTTTCACGCTTAAGTCAGACATCTCAGATTTAATGTTTCTAACCTTATGGTATTTTTCAGTTTCATTATGAGATCTAAAACAGCCATTTATTTCTTCTACATAGTCATGGCCTGTTTAGGCACTCTGTAGCACTAGCAGTTGTGGGGTCCATTCCATGGATAAATATTAAAAAAACTAGACTGAATTTCTTACTGAAATGATTTTTGTACTTGCTTGCACTGAAATTCCAGTTCCGTAATTCAAAAATAACAATGTAAAAAGTGCAGCTGTAAATCTTTTGTCAGTGTTAAGAATTTTGCAATCGAATTGACACTGCGCCATTGCCTTTAGACCAAAGAATTTGAAATTCACATTCAAGCTCCTTGCTTCAGACCTGATGGTCTGGTAACAGTATCTTCATAAATGACCTTCATTGCCACCACTGAAGTGGAAGATCCCAAAAAATTTCATGATATTACTCAAGTATGAAAATCAAAAAAGCCGAATAAGTTATCCGTATGCACTAGACAATCATAAATGCCTCATGTCCCTAGTTTGCTTATGGATGTGACATTTTCACATTTTCCTACATTTTACAAACATTTTCTCTCATTTTCCTACTTTTTACAAACATTTTCTCTTTTCCATATTTATACCAATTTACATTCAGAAAAGGAAGACATATAAAGAGTAGAGTTTTTCAAAATTATTTTTAATTGAATTTTTATTGTATTTGGTCGTTCAGATTTATTGTTTTCAGTTGGTGATGTAACAGGTATTAATTTTGTTTAAGAGAAGATGATAAACGTTATTTTGTCTTAACATTTTTGCCATTGCTGAACATAAAATGACAAAGAAAACATGAAAATAATCTCCTCAAAATTAAGATCTTATATCAGATGTTGAAATACTTCTCTGAAATTTTATATTTTTAGAAGTTTAAAATGCCAATATAATTTTTAAAATGTTATACACTGTAATCTAAAGTTTTCAGACTGTAAGTTTATTATTATTTTCGTTTTTATTTCCATCATTTCATACGTAGAAGACCCAGCCTTTGATTGTATTCAAAATGAAATTCTTATATAAACTTCACTTGTTCTCAGCATTAATTAATGCCAATATCCTCTATATAGATATATCCAAATGAACTAATTATTGTCATTTACTTTTTTCATTCATTTTGCACTATTGAAGATTTTTCATTGATTATACTAATAAAAATTCATGTTTCTTTTGTAGCATATTGAGGATTAATAATCATCAAAAAGTCCATAAAATAAAATGATTTCTAATTTGTAGTTGCACAGTACATAGAGAAAAAATTCAAATTTTTCTTGAAATATCAACAGCAGTATCAATATACGTCCATTTAGAAAAAGAATTAAAATGACTTAAATTGGCAAAATTTTTTACATTGATACAAATAAAGAAGAAAATATGGGGAAACTTCATGCATGATTAGAATGCAAATCAAAAGCAGTTATAAAGAAAATTATGCATTCACATATATTTCTCCAGTTTAATAAACAATTTAGACATACAGAATGCAGAACTTTATAAATGAAAAGGCCTTATTACTTGATTTTTGGACCAATTTTACATGCATATGTAGTTTTTCTTTAATTAAATAATGCAGTAGGAGTGAGAAGAAATTTATAAGATTAATTCCTTTGTAAAAATCTGTTTGAAATGTAATTAGAACAGCACTGCAGTTGGTAATATTTAATTTCTTATTTATTATATTTAGTCAATTTCGTATAATTTTACTATTTTGCTATTGTACAAAATGATTTTGATTTCGTATAAAAGTATAACTGCAGCTCTTTAAGATAAAGTTGTGGCTTTTGAGTATTTTGGAATTTTCTAATGTTGTCTTTTGGGACCCCTACTTTAACTTTTCTAAAACACCATGTGCATTCAGAAAACAGCCATTAGTGATTTGAACAAAAGAAAATTATCTTCATGTATCGCAAAATAATTTTGAAGAAGGTTTTGTGACCTTAATTGCTAGCAGTCAGTTTGATAGGGAGAAGGAAAATATTCTTTACAGTAAAATCTGGAGGTGATTACTTACTCGAGCATTAAACAGTTGAAAAGTATACTTGGAAGTAGGGGTGAGTTGTAGGGAGTTTTCGAGGGTTCGTGCAAACCATTTGCAAAATTTGTCTTCAATTTGAAAGCCTGTTTTTTATTTTTATTTGTTCACTTATTGTAATAATAATGCATATTTTCCATGTCATAATCAAACTTTGATCTGGTATAATTTTCTCTTTCATGTCAGTAAAGTTAACCAAGCAGTTCAGCAGAAAGGCATACTATTAGACATAGTAGTAAAGCCTATAAATGCAATGCTATGTGTTATTGAAGGGCTCTGAGAAAATGGATTTAAAGAAGTTAAAGGGAATTGAATATATCTTTAGGAGGTGTTGTTTAATGTAGTGATGCTAGATGTAGAATTATAAAAATGCCATTTTCTGATGAAAAGAAAAATGAGTCTATTTTAGAACAAGAAAATCAATTACGAGTGAACTTTGTTAAAAATAAATGCTGCTGTAATGTCATAGACAGAAAGGTTTGAGCAATTAAATCATTGTTTTGTATTGTTTAGCGTTTTGTGATATTAAGAACTTGTCAAAAAATAAGGGATATCTGAATAGCAGTTGTCAACATTCCTTTGGCATTGACAAGCTAATTGAAATGTTTGCTGCTGAAGAGAATATAAAATATGAACATTTAAGAAATGTCTGAAAAAGTTATGTAAGAAGGAAAGAAAAAAGCCAGAAAATATATATTGGTCCATATAAAAAGTCTCAGCAGTTTTTGATACATTTTTGAACAAAAATTCATCTTTATTGAAAATCAGTTTTAATCAAGTACATATTCACCATTATTATCTATGACTTTTTGCCATTTTTCATGTAACTTCATAATTCCATAAGTGTAGAACTTCTGTGGTTTATCACTGAAGAACTTGGCAAAGTGATTTTTCAGTGGCACTTTTGTTTGGCCAATTTTTTTTACCATCAAGATAATTTTGCAGAGACCAAAACAAATGGTAGTCAGATGGGGCAAGGTCCAGGCTGTATGTTGGATGCATCAAAACTTCCCACCCAAGTTCCGTCAATTTGTTCCAAGTCATCAAAGATAAGTGTGGCCGTGCATTGTCATGATGGAACACAACTCCCTTTCTGTTGACCAATTCTAGTCGCTCTTTCTGGATTGTTTCGTTCAAACGATCGAGTTGTTCACAATACAGGGCTGAATTGATAGGTTCGCCAGGTTGCAGCAGTTCATAATGAACAGTTCCTTTCTTTGAAGCCTTTAACCACGAACATTTGTGTGTGATATACTTGCAGTTCACCCATTTTTCATCACTTGTAATGATTTGCTTCAAAAATGATTCGATTTCGTTGCATTTCGGCAGCATTTCACTGGTGGTAATTTGGTCAATCAAATTTCTTTGCATTAATTCATGTGGCACCCAAACAACAAACCTGTTTTTGTAGCCTGCTGTTTTCAGATGATTCCAAACTGTCATGTGGTTAATGTTTAGTGCCTCCGCTATTTCCTGATAGCTTATGTGCCGGTCTTGCTCCACCAGTTGCAAAATTTCATTGACTTTTTCAGTGTCTGGTCGACCGGAACGAGGTACATATTTGGCATCGAAATTTCCGGAATTCAATCGAACAAACCACTCCTAGGTCCTTTGTTCGATCGAAATTTCCGGAATTCAATCGAACAAACCACTCCTAGGTCCTTTGTTCACTCACCATGTACTTCACAAATTTTTCAGCATGTTTTTACAGCATTTTTACCTTCTTTATAATAAAAAAGCATCACATAGCATATTTCTTCAGGTATTTCACTAATTTACAAATCAATATAATTTTTTACATGAGCAGCGAATTAGAAAACTATCTTCACAAACAAATGGAAGCTGAATGTCAGCCTTTAAGCACATGTTTGTTTGAGACAATTGGGTGAGGGTTCCCATATATATAGGTATCAAAAAACCACGGAGACTTTTTAATATGATGCAATAATATATAAAATATATTGCGATATTATCTGAGAAAATTATGAAGTTTAAAAGGAAATTAATAAAAATGATGCAAGTTTAAAAATAAATCAGACCAATTACTTAAATAAATGTATACAATATTGTATGTATTTAAAAAAAAAAAAAAAAGAGAGAGAGAGAGGAGCTTAGAAGTGTGCTATAAAATGTATTAAGGTTAAATGTACTTTTTATGCATTTTAAAATTTTCCACGTTGAAACTTTTTACAATTTTGAAATTATTGAAAATATGCTAGTCTTAACTATCTAATATATGTTATGTTTTAGCTATCTAATATATATTTTGCTTAATATTATAAAATTGTTACATCACAAATTTTTAATACATTTGTATTCTGTTATTTTGAAAACAGATCATGAACAAAAAATATTGCATACATACTATTCTGTTATTGCGACTGGATTCAGAAATGCTTGAATGTATGCACATCTGTATGTATGTATTTGCATATATGTGTATGTGTATACACACATATATTTGTGTCGACATATACATGCATACGTAAACATATACATTCATACATTTCTGGATTTGGTCTTGATAACAGAACACTACCTAATAAAATTTCAAAATAAAGTGATTAGTGGTAATAATTTATGTACAGTGTGAGCATGTTTTAGAAAATATATTATTAAATGGGATCCTGTTAGGAGGCTGTCATCTTCGAACTTGCAGAAGGCCAGGGAATTTCTGAAACTGCCCGTCTATAGTAATATATATATATATATATCTGTATCTCATTTGGCCTCTTAACCTTTTCTTTGTTAGTTTAAGTCCAAAACTTCTGGTTTGTATTTATCTTTTAATGATTCTATTTATTCTGTTAGTTTCTTATTCTTCATCTGGTTATGATAACAGTTTTGGTTCTTTAAACTGAGTTCTAAGTGTTTGGCCCAGGATGCTATCTGCTACATTCATTCTTTGATCAAACTTCACATAATAGGTTTCTACTAATCTTTGTTCTTTAGTAGCTATATTATATACCCCTTAGTTTCCGTGCCGTATCCTATTATGATTCCTTTATTGTATCTCATTTGCAATTTATCTCTATTTTGTTTTGGTATGGTAGTATATGCTGTGCATCTGAATACTTTGGAATAAAAAACACTGGATTTTCTGTTGAAGAATATTACCTGCATCTGATGCGGTTTAAGATTCATATGCACCATTCTCCTCTGGGGTGTAAGTATTTGTACTTTCAGCATTAATTCCATTTTGCGCTAAGTACTTTTCGTATTGCTTGTTATCAAAATTTGCCATTGTTATCGCTGCATATACTAATTAAATATAGGTATCAAACTTTCTATTTACCTGTGATAGTTTTTAAAGTTACTGAACAATTCATTTTTATTTTTCATGCAATACACAGTTACTAATCTAGTATAGTCATCTGCAATACCAAGGAAATATTAGGAAATATTTACTGTCACTTTTAGATAGAACTGGGAGTGGGCAACAAACGTCTAAATAAACCAATTGCAATGGCTTGTTAGATCTCTTCAGAATGTGTTTAAAAGATATTTTATTAGATTAGGAAGTTAATACAAGGTTCACATCTCTACTGTGGTTTTTGATTTCAGGCAATCTTTTAATGCTTTGATTTTTACTAGTGTTGAATGTAATTAATATTTATGTAGCAGAATCTTTGATGTCATAACTTCATGGTGTCTACTTTATATAACTTTTCAGCTTCATTTTTTTCTGTTTCAAACTTAAGTGGATGTACACGATAGAGTTCATGATATTGTTTCACATAGCACAATTTTGTGCTAGTTATTGAAGTGCAGGGTAGTCATAAAAACTTCCCTGATACATAAACCCCTAGCAGCCTATCTGTTCAACCAATAAAACTGGAATTTCAAATATTGTTGTTTGAGGGTATGCATTCAAGGTCATGATGAAGATTTAAAACAACAGAGTTCTCACGATTATGGTTACAGAATAATCTATGCTAGTTATTGAAATATTGGGTGGTCATAAAAGAATTTCCCTGATATATGAACTTCTAGTTGCTTGTCCGCCAAACCAATAGAAATGAAATTCCAGATATTTTTCTTCATCTGTTTTAAATTTCTTGTTTTTTATTAAAATTTTCTTAATCTTTTGCAATTAAGTGTCCAAATTAATAACATTATTAGCAACATTATTTCTGCTTATGATTAGTGATAGTCTTATCTTCATAATCCCTATTTTTTAGTTTTACTTTCATTTCTGTTTTTTTCTGCAGTTGTGTTGACAATATTAAACATGCTTACCTTGCTGTCTTTTCTAAATCGACATGTACCTGCAAAGTCGACTTTCTTCCCATTTCAGTGCCTCAGCGATTTTTTCAACATAAAGTCCTCGTCTTTCCACCTGTAAATCAGCTGTACTATCCCAGAGCATTCCTGAGGCATATGTCTGATTGCCTGAAATCCTTAATAAAGATCTGCTGAGTCATATACAGCTCAGCCAGCTTGTTCATAGTGATCTTTATCTTCGTGATGAATAGCCCCATTTCTTCATATGGTGAAAATTTAATATTGAAAAATATGTCCAGCAGCTGGGATTATTCTTCTTGTTTTCAATTTAAATGGCTTCTGCAAGACCTTCCATGCTTTTTTACCACTTAAACATTTTTATATTAGGGAACAAAAATTTTTTTAAGTGAACTCCAGTTTGTCCATTGCATAATCTTGTGAAAGCTTTGTTTTCTCTTGAAGGGAAAGCCTGCTTTTCATGGCTTCTTTAGCTAGTAATTCTTCTTTATCTTTTATGAAGCTCTAGAAATTTCAATCCATCATTTTGTGTCAATTTTTCATCAATCTCTGTTGTCATGGTTTAGCAGTTCAAACCCTTTTGGTAGGAATGACATCTTAGTTATATATAAGTACAACACATTGAACCAGCTTCTAAAGTACTTCAACACTTCTGTTTTTGTGTTTGCCATAGATAGCGGCCCCCTTCATTTGCATTCCTTTAAAACAATATTAATAGGCTAACTGGGCTGCCCGGTCACATAAACTCTCAGTGGAGGTACAAAGAAACATATTAAAATGCAATCACAGATGCTTTACAATAGAACTAAAACTAAAAGCTTTCATGGAGTTAACCAACTCCGTAATTTATATATTCTTCATATCATGTCATTGTCCAGTCAGCAGAAACCATGTCAATTTTCTGCTGATTAGCTTCTGAAAATTTGCTTGAGGTAAAACCATGGAGCCTTAAAAAATGTCAATGAGAGCAGTGTATAAAGCTTAATATGCACAATGCTGAAACTTTGCATATTGCGTTTTTTTAAGCATCACTGTGTGCGTGAGGAGAAAAAAAGTTTTTTCTCCCCATGTGGACAGTCATCTGTTTTTGCTTTATAAAGCTCAGAATTGCATATATTGAGGATGGTGCTTATTATATACGAAATAGTTTTTCTTTTAATGAAGCTTTATGTATCATTGGGCTTGCCACTAAAGTTAGATATCATGGGCCATGTCTAGTGCTAAATGATGTCTTATTAATCGGAAACAACAAATGACAATAATAAAGTTAATTTAGTAATTAATACGTTTATTTAAAATATAATTATCAATATAGTTCTTTATTGGAAATGTAAACCTTTGATGCAGGTTTACTTTAAAATTCTGTCATCCTAAATGCAGTCTTAAACTCTGTTTTGGAGTTGTACTGCTTGTTATTAATGTGTAGATATTAGTATTGTCCAAACATTTTCCATGGGATTTCTGTCTGATGAGTAAATGGGTTACTCTAGCAAGTCAAATCAGTACTTACTGAGGAAGTCTTTGTAACTCATTCTTGGCATCTACATCTAGATGTGACTTAAGTGCTTAACCCACCGAGCGTTATGAGTTTAGCCCTGAAATTTCGAAGTTCCTCAAGATGTTGTGATTAAATGGTATTTTCTAGATTATAATTCAAAAACAACTCTTCCACTTTGTACCTTTATGCCTTTTCTTCCAATATATATATACAATTCGAAATCAGATGCTGGCAGAAGTTTTCATTTGTAATGAATATGAAGGACATCTCTTCCATGACGAATTTTACTTCTATAATGCTGAGAACCTATCATTTATGACCATCTACCAACTGAAGAGACCATCATGGATTATTATCAATGTATTCACTTTAAAAATCATATAAATTTCCACAAGTTCTGCAAGCAGATATTTTCTCGCATACTACTTTATGATTTCCAACTACTACTACTATTGCTACTTTATGCTGCTATGCCCATGTGACCAGGGAGCTTCTTAATTTTAATTGCTTTACTTTCCACATTTATCTGTAGTGTTGTAGAATGTAAAAGGTTTTTTAAATATCCAAAAATATCAAAGTATCAAACAAAGAAATTTTAAAATACCTAGAAAAATTTTTAATTTAAAAACTTTTTTCTTCTTAAACTTTCTTAAGTGATGCTGACTTCTAATTTTTCTTTAATTTCTATATATGTATTTTCCTTAATTTCTATATATGCATTTTTCGTATTTCTGCTTATTATTTTAATATGTGGAGGTAGATGGCCTTTATCCAGAGGCATTGCGAAATAAATAATCCTTGATCCTTGGAGCTTAATGCCATTTATTCATGTGTATGAGGACATAGTCTTGCTGACGTAAATTGATAAAGAGCATTATTTATATATATATATATATTTATGTTTGTGATATTTTAGGATGCAT
This sequence comes from Stegodyphus mimosarum, assembly GCA_000611955.2. Lineage (NCBI taxonomy): Eukaryota > Metazoa > Arthropoda > Arachnida > Araneae > Eresidae > Stegodyphus > Stegodyphus mimosarum. The sequence goes on along the minus strand of KK117127.1, from coordinate 141,982 downwards.
GGGAAAGAAGACAGCAGTTATTTCTTATTTTTGGCCGAGATGGTTATAGATGTTGCTGTCTTACATATAAAATGTAGGACTTCGAGACAAACATCTGTAAAATAAAAATTATGTGGTACATTCCACCACATAATTTTTATTTCTTGCGAAAGCAATTCTTATCTGAATTTGTTCTTTCTCTCTATAACATATTTTAACCTTTTTATCACTTAAATATACAATTCTGGGAGATAATGTTTTCTCTCTATAACATATTTTAACCTTTTTATCACTTAAATATACAATTCTGAGAAATAATGAGCATGATTTAAAATACAGACTATTAGCAATAAAATTATATTTATAAATTAAAAAATTAATATACACATAAGTTAAATAAAAATGCTTATCACATTAAACTGTTATCTATTAAGAAAAATCTGTAACTTTAATTCTTTTTGCTCATGTAAGAATTCCATTTTTAATTTCCTGTATTTTTGAAGAAAATTATAATTTTTCTGTGTTTGAGCAATGCATTGTAGAAAATTTGTAACTTTAAGAGGTAGTTTTATCAGTGATATAGATAAATGCATTATGAACAGTTCAGAGTTAAGGGGTATGAGCAAATTGCTTTGCTTTTTGTTGTGACAATAAGGGCAGAACTGGCATGTTTTGAGAAAAAGCTGCTCAAACCCTTAATTGAAGGGGGGGGGTTCTTTTCGATTTATTTAAGCAGGTGTGCTCTAATATTATCAGCATTTTCGCATTCGCATGATTCAAACTGAAGTTAAATGCACCAGTGTGAAATTTAAAAGTAGGCAAAATAGTAACATAGGAAAGTATCCGTGGACCATTCTGTTTCTTTTTTCTTCCTTACTTAGATTTTGCAATTTTATGTAATTTTATTTGTTTTTCATATCAGCAGAGTGTTCAAGATCTTCATGTTACAGCTTTTGTTTTTTGAAGAAATTTTAAAAATTTATCAACCGATTAAAAATTGTACAATTTGAACAATGTCAGATTTTTTAAATTAGAGCTCAACACACTAGGGCTGTCTGCCTAAGTTGAGGGGTGCCTTCATGGACGACTTTTATATTACTTTATTACAAGTTCATTTTTTTTCTTTCCGCGAAGCTGTACGTATTGTTAGGGTTGTCGCCATCTAGTTAAATTTCGCGCCAACATTTGTAAGTTTAGCGCTGAAATGGCGCCACTTTGACAGAAAAGTATTGAAAAATGTTAGGACCTTCGAGTGGTTAGGGAGCATGTTATTGCTAAGAAATTGAAACAACCAAAAATAAAAATACTTTGTGCCTTTTTTATGTCGGAGTAAGTGATCCCACCCTGTACATATATTTAGTGTGTCTTAGAGAAAGCATACGTGTCCTGTTGAATAAAATCGATTGTAGAAACCCTAGCGGAAAAGTGTAAAAATTATTGAATGCAGCGAGATAGAACAAAATAGTCTTTTACGAATGTATAGAAATTTACAAGTTTATGAAAAAGTAGTCTTTTTTGGAATTGTCCATCAGCATCTAACAAATTGACATTCAGAGATATACAAATGGGCAGTAACTTCCAATTATAATAGTGCCGGGTTAAATCGATTACAAAATATACATTACTTTGGCGCAGGCAGGGTTATAGATGTTTGTTGTCTCTGATTTGTTAATAATATGTCCGTGTTTAAAATGTTAATTTTAGAGGGCATTTGAGAACTTGCAGTGCGCTTATCGGTGAAGGCGGCACCGATGGCTGACATATAGAAGGACCAGTTTGCACAAACCTATTTTAATACTAACTTCTATGGGAAAAGTTAAGTTTCTGAAAGTCTGACGGAAGGTGACCTCGAACATCGCTGTTTTTTTAAATGATCTTCCCCACAGTTGTTTATGTAATGAAATCGTAGAACAGTTAGTGTCTTAGTGGTACAAATTTTCGCAAAGCTTCCAAGATGCACGCACGCAATCGAGAATCTTTGCCATTATTTCAAGTTTATGTACTACCTTTGTCAAACTTAGATGATATTATGAAGAATTAAATTACTCCTCTTCAAAATTATTGTAGAAAAATATGAATCGAAAGGTGATGTGGCCTTTGTGCCTCAACTGCCTAATGTTCAGTCACAATTTTGAGAAGTCCAAACTGACGCTTCGCTTTGTTAGTGGACGTAATCTCATAATTCTGTGACTTGCGTATATTGGTAAATCGAAATGCATTAACGGCGTGTGCCTTCATATCTAATTTTTTACATTTTTTCTGCATTTCTGCGTAAATTTAGTAGGAAAGGTAGTAAAAGCTTAAGTAATCAGTTTTAATGAAAACCCAGACACCTCTTATTATCTGAGAATTACAGAAATCTGCATGTAAATGATCTGCGCGGGTTGTACAACAGGATACATGAATTATTAAAAGTTCATAATACTATTAACAAGTTATTTATTACTATTTTTGGCGATCTCTTCAATTTAATACTTCTGACAATGAATAATGTTAATGAATGAAACTTTTGCTTTATTGCAGATAAAATAATTTTATTCACATATTTGTCTCTTTGTTTTTTTTCTCCGCCTCCTATGAAAAGGGTATCTTTCCCTTTTATTTGTTTGTTAATTATATGTTACATTATTTTATGCTAAAAATCTTTACTAAACTCTACGGATTCATTCGAAATTCTACTTTTATTTATTTTATATTCCATCTTTTGTGTGTGAAAAATTTTCGCACTCCTCAACTATGGTAGCCAGATAGATCTTGAGTTCGTGCGCGATTAATTACACTACCCGATATTGAAAATGCAGCACTAAGGAGTGGCCAGAAAGTGCTGAAACTTCACAAACTGAGAGGGACAGCAACGAACAATAAGTGATCTTTATTTTGAAATGATATGCGTAATTCAAAGCGAGAATAGCATCGCCTCAGTAGATTAGGCGCTGCTGACCAGGCTTCCGACCTAAGGATAATTCAAGCGGAATTATACACCTGAACAGTAGAAAATCTATAAACCTGCAGCCCAATGAGCATTTTTGGGGCGTAATCGGATTTAGATAGTCATAGGTTTAAATATATTTCGTCATCTTTTCCGACAAACGTTCGGCGAGTTACAGTTGCATTTGTTTGTTACAGAGCTAATAGAGCCAATATGAATGGTTATTTGCTCATACTAATATTAACATTTGCATTAGATGGCTTACAAAGACATAGTAATATGAATCGCTATTTGTTTATACTGATAAAAATAGCATTTGCATTAGCTGGCTTACAAAGACAGTTCACTTAATTACTTTTCATACTTGTATGCATTGACATACTATATTACACTGCATTCAATTTGCATTATAGTACTTTGACATTTGCTATTAGCATTGCTGGCTCAGTAGGTTGTAGGACCACCTTAGACGGCAATACACGAAGCAACACATCTAGGTACAGAGACAATGAGACTACGAATAGTGTCCTGAGTATTGGCTCTCCATTCACTTGCCACAGTTCGTCTTCTGAACGCGGCAATGGAAGGTGGTAAAAATATTTGTAAAGCATTTAAAGGAGAGTGCGAAGTTTTTTTTTTTTTTTTTAAGCAATACTTGTTCTCCATTGTTATAACTTTATTTACAAAACTAAAGTGTCTTATAGAAGAACACTGAACAGCGTTATTCACATGTTTTAATATAGTTTAACAAAGAATTTTCTAATATAATTTCAGCATTGAAGTTGGCTGATAATGTAGTAAAACAGAAAATAAACTGCATCTCATGGTTAACGGAGCTCAAAATCGGCCATGCTAGTTAGAAAGGGATTTATAACTTAATTTAATAAAGGTGTATAACATCATAATTCCGTGCCTTATAGGGTCAATAAATCAGAATAGTAAAAGTTCGTTTCAGTTACGCAGTCCAGCAGTAGCCGAGTGGATACCGCTGCATGCGATCTCCACAAAGGCATCTCTTCCTTTAGCCGATAGCTTTTATGTGCTTTTTCTTTAAATTATCATCTGAGCTGTGTTCGGGAATTCAGCCGAACTGTGGCAGACAGCCCTTGATAGTCATGTCGTAATAAACTGTTTGAACAATTGCACTGTTTTGAATTTTTAACATGCCATCGCATAATTGAATTGTGCGTAATGTTTTCGCTATTTTTTAAAGACATTCAACCATCTGTAACAAGGTATTTCTAATGTTGATTGCTGTTTGCGTTCAATTGTATAGTTTTGTTCGTAATATAAATAAATTAAGGTATTCAATTATTTTTCATTAATTAATGGAATTTCTTCATGCTCTCAGCACGCAGTTTATCAGCAGACTGATACATTCCCCTCCAAGTACACCTGTATTCATGTTCTAAAATATTTGGTGTCTAGCTTGATCTTCATGGTTTTTTTTTAACGTCATTGCGTCTGTTCCTGTGTGTTCAGCTGGAAATTTAACCCGTATGGCAGAAATTCCCGGTTTTTACCCTAGCACATTGTCCGATGCTTTTCGGAGCATCGTGCTTATCGTTACCAGGTGATTTATCTTTTGTCAGTGTTAGAGTTCGGCGACGGAAGTTTTCCGTGCTTTTTATTTGTTGTCTGTAGTTGAACCTTTTAGCTCTTATTAAATATTATAAAAATAATTAAATATTGCCTGTTATGCCGAGTGTAGTGGGAGGTCATTCAGTTGCTTCAGAATATGTGTTGTATTTTCTTAGAAAAGTCACACACGTTTTAACAACAGTTTTCGTTATAATTTCGATTTCTGATTTATAGGTTAATCGCGATACGAATGACTGGCTAACCATAAAATTTTCACGAAGGCCATTCTGCTGTGGCGTTATTTGCGTCAAATAGTAAGTTTAATTGTTTTGTTTTCCCTTTCTTATAAATGTATATTCCGAATTCCAAGAATCGTCAATAATTTTGTATCCTTTACGTTAAAATTCATTTTAATCATCGAAACATAAATTGTTTTTAAGTCGAAGAAATGAAATGTGTGAAAGGATAACTTATCTGAAGTTAAGCTCTTAGCGTCGCGACGACGATTTGAGATAAGAAATACAGAAACGGTTGTTCATGGAACGCTTGAGTTCGAAGCTGATCTGAACTTAAATTCAGTTGAATTTGAGTGTTTAGATTATCTTGTAGGGCGGAGGGGATGTATACCCTCTTAACTGTGTATTTCGTGATGTACATGGGCTTACCTTCCAAATCTCTGAATTTGTATGGGTTTATGCGAACTGTGCAGTTTTTTTGGTCTTTGTTTGGAGAAAACAAGCGTATACGACGGTATGTGCATATTTAAAAAATGAATATGTAGTTAGTCACTTATTAAACAGATTATTCATCTGTTTAATTTGAAATTATTTGCTTTGTTTGGTAAAATATATTTCTAAACCTTTGCGAAACCTCGTTATACGCACAAAATGGAATTTGTTTTAAGGAAATTCATCACTACATTTCTATCACTGCGGGAAACACTTCTTTTGCTTTACAAAGAGACACCTAAATTATGAAAGGGCACGTATATTAAAATTTGTATGGATCGATATGTCATCTTGACTTTCAAAGGCAAAGAATACATTTGTTTAATCCACGAACGCTTCTTTTGTCGTCTCGTTTGCCTTGGAATGGAATCATGTACACCGAAATTACGGTTTGTTTCAATCTGATCACTAATCAGGAAATCGGTAGCCGAAGGCTTAAGTAAGCATATTTACAGGATTTTTTAGCAAATGACATTTGTAGATACTATGGCATACTAAGGCAGGTATGAAAGTGTACTCAGCTTTATTTGGCCCACCAGCGGCAACGTTGCTGAGCACTAGTAGTTCAGACCAAGGCCTTGAATCCTGGCGAACGGGCTGGCTCCATGGGCGTTTTCATGGTTTTCTCCATTTGTAACATGTAATACGAGCCAGTTTTCCTGAAAAAGTCAACCCCCCCATGTGTGACATGTATACGATTTAGTTTTCCTTAGAAAGTCCTAAACGAAGGGATCCCTTCCCTTAGGCAGGTAGCCGAGTGCTTTGCCATAATAAAATAAGTCAACTAACCGAAATTTTCGTGCGTCTTTTCACACGCAAAAATTTTTGAGCTACTGATGTTGTAGAACTGTGTAATTTAACGGTCGCATGAAACCCGACATTTAATTATTTGGTTAATTATTTGATTCGCATGGAACTTGCCATGTAAAATAATTCTAGCTTCTTGGATATTCTCACTTCGGGTAATGTTATATGTCGAGTGCAATAGTTTATTTCTTTATTTCTTAGTGTGCCATTAGGAATTAGTTGGGAAGGTAGGGATGCCTCGTATCCCCGTTACAGTTGGAGGAAGCACCTAAGCAGCCAGCCCATTCGCCGGGACTCGAATGTTAGACCGAACTCCCAGTGTTCAGCGGCTTTTACCGCTCGGCCGCTGGTGGTCCGAATGATATAGTTAATTCGGAGAAGTGAAAATTGTCTTTTTTTTATGTTTTACTGTGCCTGGGCAACATTTTAAGCTCTGTAAATGCCCTAGAATAAATTAGTTTCATTGATTAGTTAATGAATATGCAGCTTCTAATCCTTCTTTCTTACACATTTTATTGTAATTTATAATTTATCTTCCTGGGAATCGATCCTTATTTAACGCCTCGATTCTAAGGCATTCACTCTTCTAAGAATTGCCTTCTTTTATTATGCCTCCGTTTTAAACATTCTTTATCTAATCATCCACCCACGGAACCATCAAGTCCAACATCCTATCGCAGTCTGACCGCTTTTATGTTTGTTTTTAACTTGTTTTTATCTCTTAAGCTATCTTCACAGCGGAAATATAATTGTATAAAGACTTGAAAGAAGAGTCTTACGTCACTTGACCGCACCTTTGAAATGGTTGCTTTGTTCCACATGTGCGTTGTATGCTTCAGTGCATCTGCTATATAACATTCGATATTCTGTGTCTTGTCTTTATCAAACTTCACGTGCTGTTACACCAATACTGTCTTTCCTAGCCTTGAGTTCGTCATTAAGTTCTGATAACGGATATTTTTGATATTGCGAGTAATGTAAAATTCATATTTTTGGACCACTCTCTTTTTGAACCTTTTACAAGCCATTAACTTACATAAATCTTAAGTTTTGCGAGTACACTGTACCTGAAGAAGGTCGCAGCATGTATGTAATATGCTCACAATTTATACAGAAGTGTGCAGTATGTGAAGATCTGTCCGTAGTTATCTCCATTTTCACATTCCACTGCTGGTAACTGATTCCCTGTATGTCTATTGATAGGCGAGTTACACTTTTTCAATGTATTTTTGTTCTGAGTATCACGCGTAACTGCCTTGTGTATAAAAAAATAATTTTTTCTCAGTTCGCCCTTCTCCGAACATGGGTAGTGATTTTTAGACCAATCTTAGATTTTGCATCCGACAGAAATTTTCTTTTTTGCTGAAGAAATGAAATATATGTATGTGAAGCTCATGTAAACATATAATATTAATGTTTTTCTCGTGTAGATTTAAAAACTTGTTTCAAAGTTGACTTCATTTTTTAATTTTTTCCAGTCGTGTCTGAAGCATTTTCATTTGGGATTAGTGTAGTAAATCGCAAGATGATTCATAACTTGAAAGTGACTGTTATGTGATGTGTTAAATATTTATTTAAGTATGTATTTAGGTCATAATCCGAGCTGTTTTTCTGATGGTGGTATGCAAGAATTTTAATTCACTTTTGCATCATTTTTCAAAAATTTAAAATGAAACGTCAGCTGTCATAGATTAAATGAATTTTTCTGCTGCTTTTTTCTTAGTAGTCGTCATTATCGGTTTTAAAATTTTCTAGTATTTTCTAGTTTCTATATATTATAAATTTGGAAAGTTTTTCATTTAACTCAAGTAATGCGACTTGTCATTTCACCATCCATACACCACTTTCGATATGTGCTCACAACAGCTGCACGTGAACACCCCACTCATACGTTACCTTTAATGTATAATCCAATACAGTCTAGCGGTAAGTAGCAGGACCTTCATTAGAAATTTTTGTAATTTTTATGAAGTTATATTAACGGGTGTTTTGTGCGGTACGCTTCTTAAACTCTGTATATCTTGAATATATATTTTTAAGACGCTTGTAAGTACTGTAAAAGTATATGAAATTCGTGAATCCAGTCTCGACAAAAAGATTGGCATTCTGGCATTATTCTGGAACCAGAAGGGTTCTCGTGCGCTGGGGGACGAATGACAACCTCGAGCATCGGTATTGATGAGATGGGGAGCTAAAGTACAGGCCGTTTTGAAAAAATTTCACGACTTAAATGTCTTGTGAATGACTGGTTGTAGACTAGTGGTTCCAGTTTAAAAAATGATTCAAATCAGGTGGCGTTTTTCAGAATATTAATTTTAGTCATGTGGTATTTTCAATGAAAATACATTAAATTTGTGTGTAGTTGCTTTACAGAAATATTCAAATTACATTAAACAAACTTTCACTTAAGATGTCGATTTTGAGGATCGTATGAAACTGAATTATATTACATACCGAATTTTAGCGGTTTTAGTAGAAACAGTATATAAAAGTTTAGATATTCGCTTTTGGAACTGTGCACGTCTATTTTCAGCAAGTTATATATTCTTCACGAAAAATTTAGAGAATATCTTAGGTAATTTTGACCCTAAAAGAATTTTTTTTGTTCCATTTTTACTGTATTAAACACTGTTCCCCCCCTTTAAACAACCGAGTTTGTATCAAAATGTTTTGTGCGTCATTAATAAAAGGTGACAGACCGTCAGAATTATCATATTCCGAGCGCTTATCTTAATTAATTTGTTAAGAAAGAAATTAAATTTTGCGAACAGCTTTTTAAGAGAATATGTAGTAATGCTATCCTTTTGAAATGGTCTCTGTATTAATGCCTGCACTCCGTGTTATTCAGCGCCGGACATAAATGGGGTTTAAGATGATTAGAATCATGCGACAAGCTTGCGGATGCTAGTTTTTCTCATTTGCCTTGTAAAATCACCTCACCTTTATCCAAGAAAATACTACTTCGAAATGCTTAAAGGAAAGTATTTTTCGCATTAAATATAAAATGTGTAGATACGAGTGAAATAGAAGTCACGCAGGAAACGTTTCGTATCTCAATGTTGATTATGTAATTGCTGTAGAAAGCAGTATTTACGGTAAGCTTGCAAAAGTGTATTCTTTCGAGGTTCGGATAAATGTTCTGCTGATAAAGATAATATTTTTAAGAAACTTAAAAATCTACCTTCCCCCTTTTTTATGAAGATCTTGTGTATTAACCTGCATGAATTGAAAACTTGGAAATATATTTTACCATAATTCCAGGTGGCATTATTTCATGTTCAGTTCCCCCTAAAAAGTGGATTTTGAATATTAAACTTTGTTAAAATGTGTAATAAATACAAATTTAAATATATGTATATACATATTTACAATGAGTGAAAAAACTTCATTTGAAAATTTATGATGTACGTTTTTTTGGGAGGTGGTGGGAAGGTTTGTGGTTTAAAGGCTACATTTTGTTTTTTTGCTTTGTCATTGTTAATAGCAACAACTTCATGAGAGCTGTTATAAATGAATTTTTAATTTTCTCATAAATCGTGTATTCTTACATTCTCATTTGATCTTTTGGAGGAATAGACTAGTGATAACGAAAGGTAGACCTTTATTGGAACTTCCAAACGATTACTCGTAAATATAGATAGAAATGAAAAGTTTAACTTTTAAAAAAACACGTGAAGAAAGCTATTTCCGGAAATCAACCATAAAAGGGGAAATAATTTTGTATGCTTTCAAAATGCTGGCGAACTGTTAGCAAAAACGCATTGACAATATTCAGAGCTTGGGGTAAAAGTCGCATTAAAATCGAACTCTTTCACCGAGAACTGAGGATGAGATCTGAGTAAGAATTGTGTTTGCTTGCCAATGGCAACGAGTTGTTGTATACAGTGTGGTCTAAAAGTCTAAATATTTCAGAAATTTACTGAAATCAAACAGGTGTGTATAACGAAATATAGGTTTTGCGAAAATGAGCCAACCTGTGACCAAATGCATATAGCCGCTACACCGGTGATTCTCAATCTTTTTTGCCCTATGCACCCCTTTCACCATTGCTAGACGATCATTTCCCATCAATCACTCTCCTTTCCGAAGCTCGAAAAATACATACACATTTATTTAAATTTAGATTTAATGTGCTTTATAAATTAAATAAGAAAAAGTATAGAAAATGTTAATAAATGCTAGAACTTTAATAAAAGTCGTTTTTATATTCATATACTTAACTAAATACTTATAGTAAATAAAAGGCTGACCGCATTCTCCCCCCCCCCTAAAACTATGAAATTCTACTTCCCCAGGCGGGAATTAGGTTGGTTGAGAACCTCTGTGCTTAACTTACTGAGAATAGCGGCGAACGGACTGGTTGCGTGGGAATGTTCGTGGTTTTCTTCATGTGGAACGTGAAAACGAGTCGGTTTTCCTTAAAAAATCCTCTAAGAAACTTTCTTTTCCCTTAGGCAGATGGTTTTCTTGCGCTTTGCCGTAATCCAAATAACGTAACCGTTAGGAGCGGGTTTTGGGGGAAAGTTGACTTATTTGAATATGGCAAAGCATACAAGGGGTTATCTCTTTAAAGGGAGGGATGTCTTCAATGGAGGCCTCTTCAAGAGAAATCGGCTCGTATTCACATTATACCTGGAGAAAACCAAACATGCAGTCGACCTATTAGCCCGGGCTCGAATCCGGGTTTAACTGTCACCGATAAAAGACGCCATACTATATTGATTCAAGATCCATAGTAGCTCTGAAAACTGAGCAATTCTACTACTGGCAGATAACACGAAATAGTTAATCACCTCTGTGAAATATAATGAATTTATTGCAATGCATAATCGTTTGTAGTACTCTTTATCGCTCTTCTGGATATGGTACAGTGCCCTTTGTTAGTGACAAATTGAACTAACTATTTATTACCTGTGGAGGGGACTTTGTTGAGATTGATTTTGGGGGGAAGTGTAAACTCTATATCTAATTGTTGAGCTTTTATAAACATTTAAAATGTTTGCGTTTATGGATGTATAAAAAATTTGAATATATAGAGAATATGCCTGCTTCGTCTTTTCTGACGAATGAAAGGCAGCGGATATCAGATTCCGAACGCCAAAAAATAATCTTTAAATTTATCGCGAGGTTTTGCACATTTCAAAATCCTTTATCTGCCGTTTTACGAATGTTGTTAACATGCTGGAAGTGGTTATACCCATGAAGATTTTTTCGACTAAAATATCTGTTTAAAGGGTAAAGTAACAGTGGTACTAAAACAAAAAAATCCAAATTGTGATTATGCGAAATAGTAAATGAAAATTTTCGCAAGAATAATGTAGGTGTTGGCTTTAAATGTGCAAATATTTACATATTTTCAATAGTATCAGAATGTAATTTTCTGTGTGAAGCTTTCATTAGAGTCGGAATCGAAACTATCTGATAAAATTTAAATTACGAGTTTCTTCCTTAATAGTATGTAAGAAATAGTTTTACTTAATTCAAGATAATGTATTCTGTTGTGTTGTCAGACGCTGTCATCTTATGTTTCACGTCTGCTGAAATATTGCTTTGTGCCCGGTATCAGTTTTTACACTTTAGTGAATGTTATTCTTTTCCATTCTTCGTTTGATACCCGTTTTAGCTCAAGCGTAGCGTAGTTTAGGCGTTTTCGGAAACCTTTTGATGTCCCTGAAATATCTGACATCACAATCAGCTGAAGAACAACGAATTCTTCGAATTTGTTAGCTATTTTAGTTCCATGAATTGCTCTTTTAATGCATTTTTGTAGTAATGTCAAGGCGGGTTAATTCCCTCTCTCCAGGGTCAAAATTCATTTACAGATGCTTCTACTTTTATTTCATTTTCCTCAGTCACATAATGCTTCTTACTTTCAAGTTCATTAACCGTTATCTGTGAAGTAAGTACAGGTATAATATGTAAAATAAACCAGGAAATAAATACTTATGAAAAAGATATTCATTTCAAAGTCTGGCAGAGTTAAACTTCAGATTGGTATTTATTTTAGTAAAAAATTCGAGTAAACGTTTCTGTAGAGTAAATGACAACCTAAGTTTGAATTTTGCGCAGTTCTAACTTCAAGTCTTTTATTAAGCTTATATCGTCTACTAAAAAACTGCTAAAAAACGGTATTTTTTCTTCTGTAGTTAATTTAATCAAGACAAAGTGCACGAGAGCTCTTTGCCAAAGGAGGGCTGCCGTGTAGAATTCATTATCACGGTCAAGTGCTTAAGACTGATTAACCCGGGTATCTGCGTTCAGTTCCCTGCGAATGGTATAGCTGTTTAAATTTGTTTGTGGTTTTCCCTTTTTATACCATGAATATAAGTCAGTTTTCCTTAGAAAGTCCTCCATTGTGACATCTCTTTCTTTGTAGCCTTCGTGTGCTTTTATTTAAATCAACCATCAGTGCCTTAATTAAATCGAATTTTTTATTAAATTTACAACTACGATTAGTAAAACTATTGGGAAAAATAAGCGGCGGTGTTTTGAATTTTTTGTAATTGACCGCATAGCGTAGGCGTCTTTTTGAAAGAGTATTTCTTTCGTTTTAGATACGCCTGTCTGTGATATAACAAATGTAATCTGTGGTGAGGATGAGACAGAAGGGCGTATTAAATTTACTTCGTCTTACAGTTTATTAATAAGAAATAAAATATCAGTAGATTCATTGTCGCTTTCTTCATATATACGTTTACGTGTGTAAATGCGTCAGAGTTTAAAAGAATGGAAGCTTTAATTTCTCCGATTATATACAAATTACTCTTTATTTCATTGCGGTTTCGACAGATTTATAATAAATTTAAGAAACTAGCTTCAAAATCTGATGTTTAACACTGGAATCATCAACCCTTGCATCAATGCTAACAGTTCCACCGTTAAATTTTGACTTTACAGTTTCAGTAATATATCCGGACTACTCATTTTACAATGAGTTTACAATGAGAACGACATTTTTTTAAGGTCGTCATTAGACAGGTTCGTCTTTGTAGAATTAAAAATGAATTAGGCATGAGTGAAAGCAAGGGCACTAAATTAAAAACTGTACAAAGGCTATGAGTAAGCTTGGAAAGGCGAATTAAGGAAAAATGAAAATCTACGGATTCATCTGGAGTGAAGGGAATAAAATGATCGAACACTGGTATTTTAGCCCAGTTACCATTCTCAGCGAACAATGCTGGCTATATATAGATTTTCTATGTTTAATGCGAAGAAGCGTTAGATCAGTTGTTAAATCTTCCATGAAAACGATTTTGTTTTGGCTGTTAGGCAGTTGGCTATCTTTTGCCGTTACGGATTTTTCTTTTTGGAAGTTGTGAATTGTGTGCCTTAATAATGCTGAAGATATAACTAAAGACTCTGTATAAATTGTTTGTAATCTGTTACCCGTAGGTTTACCATAAAATATTTCATGTTAGCGTTATTTTTTATCAGCCACGTGTTACATATTCCCAAATAATTTGAAATCTGAAACATGGGAACTTATTTCTTTTTGTTATCACTGTAAAATGTTCTTGATAAACTTTCTCAGAAGTTTGTTTCGGTAATTTTATTTCGATCATATTTGCAATATGGCGTAGAAATCCCAATATTTTCTTATCGGGCTTAGAAAAGAAACCAATCCCGTCATGGCTCACCAGCGGCTTAGCGGTAAAGTTCCTGAACACTGGTAGTTCTGTCCGAGGTTCGAATCCCATGAACGGGCTGGCTGCATAGGCGTTTTTGTGCTTTTTCCGGTGTGTAATGTTTACCCATAGAAAGTTCTCCACGAAGGTATCCCTCCCCTTTGGCAGATAGCCCTCGAAGCTTTGCCATAATCACGTAAACCAGACCAAACCCTTCATAACGTCTTCTTTACTCCGTTCAGTTGTTGGGATATACACAGACTTGGTTATATTATTATAAAATGGCTTGTTAAGTACATCATTTTCGACACCTTTATTGTCTTTTTTTAAAAAAACGTCAGCAATTATGAAATAATTAAATATTGCTATATTAAATATTGCTTTAAAAAGTACGCGTTCTACAATAACAAGCGAAATGATTCAATTATTAGTTATTTAATATATTAAAATTTTGAAATCGATCTCGATAGTTCGTATATTTTTACCTATACACTTTCCATTTAATTAAAATAATTATCCTTTAAAGGACATTCAGATCCTGCAGTGCGTTGTCTTTATTTCCCACCTGTAAAGCCAATGTTAAAAATTTTTGCGGATTTAAAAGAAGCAAAGTAATATAAAAGGTATTCAGTAGAAAAGTAACTTCCAGTTATCAAACATTTATTTTTGGAAAAAGTGTGTGGCAGTTCCGTGTTGAAACTTGATCCTCTCTTTTTATTGAAATTGGCAGTGGTCACGGAAGCAGCTGTTGTTTGCAACGATAGTACATGTGAGCTAACACCATTAATTAACATTTAAGGAATTAAGGTTAATATATCATTAATGCTTCGGCTTCCGTTAAGTAATTCTTTGAAATATATATAGATGGACACAAAATATTAGCTTAATGGGTATTTTAAGCTATGTATGTGGTGTAGTTTTCTTTAAGGATCTGTGACTGACCTAATTAGGATAAGCCCACTGAATACTGGAAGTTCGACCCGAGCTCAAATCTTGGCGAATGGGCTAGCTACATGGATTTTCCATGGCTTTTCTCATAAAGTCCTACACGGCAGCATTCTTACCTTAATCAGTTAACTGTGAAATACTTTACATCTAATAGGTCCCAGCCTGCCACCCTCTTCCATGTTCGGGATCTGCTAGTAATACCAACCATGACTGTGCTTTTATGTGAGTATTGCAGTAATCGTATAAGCTGGATTCTTTTAGAAAGATGGATTTTTTTTATTTGTAATCTTATTTTTGGCTAAGGCAGAGTGTGGATGGCCTTTATTGCTATGTCATATTCAGACCAGTTAGAACAAGACTATATCTGCTTTGCGATATTTTTTTAATAACCCTTTTTCTTATTCTGTAACTACTTGCTGCATTTTGCATCATGCCTTTATTGGCGAAAAGGGAAGAAGTAATCTAATGCTTCCAGACATGTGATATTTTGCTGTAGAATCAAGTGTTTCATTTCTTACGCAGTGAAACTGTACACGAGTCAAGATGTATAGTGAATATATGTAATGTTTTGCGTGCATCATCGTAATTAATTGAACCTTTTTAAACAAGCAAATAATCTTTGCGAATTTTAGTGAATTTCTTTCTAAGCATTTAATTAAAAGTACAATGGAGAGCCGTAATTTTTAAAGGCAAATGGAAACTTTGAGGTATGGATTTCTTCATTATTTAAGTCACGAAACCTAATTTATTTTTATTGAAGCCGTTGGCTATATTATTTATTATATTTGTATGGTTAGCCGTTATTATTATAAGTCTGTACCCGAGTTCTTTTAATCTCAACCTTAATTATGCATATTTTGTTTCTTGAAGGTTATGGTTATGTGACTGCGGGCACATTACATAATGTGCAAAAACACTGTTCATTAGTAGAAAATAATCCAAGAAAAATCTTTGGACGTAGAGCTTATGAATTCAGCAATAAATTTTATTTTCGCGATGTGTTTTATTTTCTTATTCGTAGAAGCGCTGTGTTGATATTGTAGATGTTGGCACCTTAAAAGCACGTTTGCATCGATCCTATCATGGGGATCCAGTTAAGCAGGGAAGTTATTAATGTGTGCGAACAGTACCACCTGCGCGTTGCCCCTATCTCAGGGAAGCACTGCTAAGTGTTGGCTCGAACTCGGAACTAACGATAGTAGGAAAAAGTTATTACGATATATACGAATTCTCATGATTCCACTAATCATTATTCACCCCTTTTTAATTGTTAAAAAATTTTCTGAATATCGCTTATAAATGTTTTTAGTTAAATAAAAAGTGTTGAAAATTGAGCATTTTTTTTTTACTTAGGAAAAATATGTGTCGGGGGGCATGTGTTCAAAAATGTATGATGATAATAATGAACATGATTTTATTTAATTCGTTAAACGCTAAGCTTATTTTGCTCAGTCTAAGGTCGGTCCCTTGGGACGATGCAGCATTTAACGTGACAAAATTGTTTGTTTAATCTGTTAAGTGTATCCTTTTGACTGGAAAAGGCGAGAGTGTTTTGTTAATCGAGTAGGTGTTTTGAATTTGATTAATATCTATGCTGAATGGAATAATGATTTGAGCTAAGTACTCGAAAGCTAATAATCTACGTAAGGGGAGCAGTGCCTTAGAGGGCCTTTTTGAAGGAAACGAACTTATGTTTGTATTTTGGGAAAATTACCAAAATCTCGATAAGTCAGCCCGTTTAGAGCTGCCGAAATCCAAACCGGGGGAGGTGGGGAATATAGTATCTTGTGACTTTAACCGCTCGGCCACTGTTAATCTGTGTTTTTGCTAAAGAACAGATGAATTTCGTTGTACCCAAGGTGTGAAGTGGGAGTTTTAAATACACGAATGAATGGAGTAATTGGTAAAAAAAGGAGAAATAATAATAAAGTAAAGCTTATCCAGAAATGTTAAAAGAAGAATTATGAAAAACGTGCTAAGAATGTTCGTGCTTAAAATGTTCATTTATAGTGTATCGGATTTTGATATAAAAATTCCCCTTAATGAAGACTAGTGTTTTTCATATATCTGATTTTAAACCCTCTTATTTTTTATGAAAAGTTTTAATTGAAGAAACGTGAAAACAGTTTACTTTGGTTGATTCATCTCTTGATCCTCTCCAGAGATAACACGAAAATTGTGAATAACGATTCGTCGATAGATGAGTTAGATTTGTAAAATTGTGTGTTGTTTGATCTTTTCGGGAGCTGAAAGTTCTGTAAGTAATCTTTAATGCCCAAGATGGTACTATAGCATGTAATTTCATTAAATAAATTGCTTAATTGGAAAAACTAAGGGATAAGTAAATTACCTGTTCTTTTAACGTAGGAAGAAGGTGTTGGAAGTTACAGAACTAACAAAGAACAGAACTAAAGTTACTAAGGAACAAAATTAAGAACTAAAGAACATAACTTGCAACAAGATTATCATTGTTTGCTACTGTTCATCGAACTTAGCGAGCGGTTTTCAAGCTCTCCATGATAAAGAATAATTGCAATGAAGCATAACTTGAAGCGGAAGAGTTTGAGAAATTAGGAGTCCAACTGTTAATGTTTCCTGGTTCGTGATAGTGAATTTCAGGCTTACGTCACCTTTCGGATTCATTCATGTGTTTTTTTTTTATTAATTAGTTGTAGCTGTTAATTCTGATTTACGCCGAGGAATCCATGGACTGCCATTTCACTGGCTGCTACGCATAACTGGATTTTTAATGTTTGCTTTATTTATGATTATTTACATCTATTCATTCCTGATCTTGAGTTAGGTTCTTAGCTTAATTGAATAATTTACATGAAAATGTGTCAAGGCGGTCCATTAAAGTCCCTGGAGTCTGCTAAAATGAACGATGGGTCATTGAAATTTCTCACTGATCTGTAATCAGAACGGCACAATATTACCTTTTCCTTTGAGAATAATTTTGGTATGCTATCGAGATTTCAAATGCAATAGGAAATTCCTTAATTTATTATAGTAGTGATATTCCTACATTTCATACACCGAACTCGTAAAATTAAAGAATTTGAGTGTATTAAGGTCTGCTTTCAATGTCCAGCTGAAGCAGTATCTTCATACTCCTGTCTAGCTGAATAATACTTATGAGAACTTAAGAGGCTTACACCGGCTTCGCGTATATAAAGAATGGAGTTGTAACGGTTTGCTCCTGTTGTATGTAAAAATTAATAAACTTGAGAAGTTTCGGATGGATGTACATGGGTTTTGGATGGTATGTATATGGGTATACACAGTGCTTTGTTTAAGAAAAAAGTCTTTGTGAAGTTAATTTTGCCTTTTTTCCCATCTTCAAGAAAAAGCGATATGTTTAAAAAATTTTTTTAAGTATTTTGAACTTCTGTGATTCTATCAAAAATTCATTTTAAAATATTAGGGGGATACATAAGAGGTGCTAATTAAATGTTATTACATTAATTAAGCAAGCACATTCTATTACTAAAACTGTTGTCGCGTTCTTAATCTTCAGCATACAAATGCGAAGATATATTTCTGCGTATTTCCTACATTTTTCTTTCCATTTCTCATATTCATTATATTATGACCACTATAGGCATGCTAATGTATGCGTTGAATTTCATGTATGTGCTTGAAGGAATTCCGACGAAAAGGGAAATAAAGAGGCAGTTTCTGCGAAAATACAGAGTTTTATTTAATTTTTTTCCGGCATTCAAATCGGGATTCAGATAGGTGTTATACCGACCTCGGAGAACATTTATTTAGCCTTGAGCTCATTTGGCTGGAAATGCGATTTGCAGTATAATTTTGAAGGTTAAGTTTTCCAGTCATATTTATTTTCTTTGAAAATGAAGAAATGAAATGGAATGAGTGTTTCTTCAAGAAAAAACTGTGGCCAGTAGTTTTAAGCGCTGTTTCCTAAGACATCTTGCGTTTTGTATGGCATAGCATCTATCTGTAGGAAGTATGGTATCGTATTAATAATAAACTGATATTAAAAAAAATTGTGCTTAGTTATCCGGTCCAACGGACTTTTCTCTTGAATAAAAAATGGCACTGTTTGTGAACATTTTTCTTAAATATTTAGTCTGTTATTTAAAAAAAATAGATAAATAACAATTTTATTTGAAGATAAAATTTTCGTAGTTTCCTGAAAATTATGGTACTCATAATTTGTGTCCGTGGGAACCGCACCACATCATGTGAAGGCTAAATCGGAGGTGATTGCTGAATAATAATTTTGAATGTATCTAAAAGCTGTAAACCCTACTTTCATTTGAATTTTTAGAGTAAGTAGTTTTCTGTGCATTTGTAGTAGATGAAGTAGGCGGTTAAAGAATATATTGTTTAATATCAACGCTTATTCAACACTTGATTTCTAGAATTTTCGTAATTGCTAGTTTTCTTAAAACTTTCAGTTCAGGAAGTTGTTAAAATAAAAAGTTGTTAGGCGAATAACTATATACAGAACGCGCATTGAAATTATTTTAATAAGCTTTAGAAGGATTGTGAAAAGTGTATTTGATATTTTTGCGTGATGAAAAAGTGGGGAAGATAAGTCACTCTCTCATCGTTATGTTTGTTATCTTAATATCAAGTCGTGTGTTACATTATCTGATTTTACTTGCTAAATGTTCTGTTAGTTTTTTTGCTTCAGTTCAATTATGTGATAAACTTGCTACAAACTGAAGTTTTTATGTTTTTATGCATTTTGATTGTTAAAATTATGACTAAGTGATCGCTTCCTCTACTTTGTATTCAGAAAAGTTGGTAATATGTTATTACTTTGCGAGTGTGCGCTTCGTACGCAATTTTTTTACTTTTAGAACTGAGAGAAAATTTGTTCATCTGAATTCGCTTCTTAATATTCTCCGTTCATCCCTGTATTCAAATGCTTGAATCCTGCCATACTTGAAATGACGTATAACATTAATGTAGTAAGTTTCGAGCCGTGATCTTTTCCTTCCGCATGGGAATAAGTGTAAGGAGCTATGAACAGAAAATGTAATGTTATAATTATTTATTTGTTGACATTGTCTCATATTTTCTTTTAGTTTAAATTTTGAATTAATCGAGTGCAGAAGTAATAAAAGTGGAAGTATGTTAAAATCTGGCTTAAAATTTTGATACATATCTTTCTCTAAAAGAAAGTGTTAAACTGATTTACTCTATTTAGACTATTTAAACTGCGACAAAGCACACGAGCGTTACCTTGGGTACAGTTACCTCGCGTACAGTTAATTTTGAGGTATTCGGCCGGAATTTAATCGAAATGTTTAGAATTCGGCTATTTTGTTTATTCATTGTGTTAAATTGGGTTATGATATCTCTCTTAGCTGAGCGTTTCAATAAATTTTTAAATTTTTATTTAATAAGAATATCAATGCGTTTTCATGTTTAATTAGCTTCCTCAATGAACCTCAGATTTATTTCGTGGGTTGTCATGTTTTCGACTATTGATGAATTGGTTGAAGAAAATTACACATATGTGTCGCGCCATATCCTTTCAAGAAACCAAATGTTAAATTTTTTTTTGGTGCGTTGAATGGTTAGTGAAGATAAAGCTGGAACACTATGTTCTTTGTCATTCATTTGAATTTTTTATTTTGCTGTTTGGTTTACGTGTTGTAGCATTTTAAATTTCTCAAGTATAGAAGTTTTTTTTTTGTTTTGTTGAAAGAATATGAATTAACATCTTTTCTGTGCGTTGCTTATTATAGGAGCAATCATTTCACTAAAACGGAACGTGACAGCTGAATCTTTAGTGTAAAAAAAGAAAAATTAATGCGTATGTTTTTTTTTTTCGCTCCAGAAATAGCCATTAAAACCTTTCTACTGGTATGCTTTCTCAATAGCGTAAGTATTCACTCTAGAACAGATTGTATTATTTGATTGTGGCAAAGGAGACTAATAGTTATTTGCATAAGGAGAGGAATATCTTCGTGGAGGCTTTACTAAAGGAAACTGGCTGTTTGACTCAAGGTAGAGCAAAAACTCTTGCTTATTGTGTTATTTACACGTGATAACTTTGTGAATACATTATCTTCTACTTGTTTACACGGGGCGTTTGGCACTAAGTATACTATAATCATATTGGCTCACGAATGGCATTTAGGTAGCAGATCGATAAAGTCGCAGTACATTGATGGTTCGATCCGGGGTTCAAATTCCAGCGAATGGACTCGCTGCATTGGCGTTTTCGTGTTTTTTTTACCCGTGTTAACCGTATATACAAGCCAGTTTCCCTTGGAAAGTCCTCCACGAAGGCGTCCCTTCTCTTAGGCAGATAGCCCTGGAGTGCTTTGCCATAATTAAATAAATCAAGTCACACTAGCAATAGACAGAATACTCGGACGATAGTTTGTTAATGAAATTACTTGGTCTTTCCTTTGATTTCTAATTTCATTACAATCGGACTTTATTGTGCTAACTGAGCTCAAAGTTGCTTTCGTGTATGATTGACTAGTGTTCTAAGGGCTTAAGCCACAAAAATACGGGCACTTCGTCCTGGATTCTGTTTTCATTTGCTAAATAGGTTGTTGCAGGCCATTTGCATGGATTTTTCCCATATGTAATATAAATATTTGTCATTTCTCTTAGAAAAGCCTCCCCATAAGAAGATGGGTTTTGCATTCCTTGCCGTAATTTAATGTATGTAAATTTTTGTTTGCTGTTTTGATATTCGACAGTTCATATGCAGGATTAGCATATATTTAATAAGGATAGAATGAGTAAAATGCCTAATGAAAATTTCAAGTGCACCAAGAGGAACATTAGAATTATCCGATTTTTTCCGTTACAGAAGAACTTGCGCCAACTCGATACTTCCGGCGAGAAAACATACTTTCGCCATTTCAACTACGATAAAATTTTTATAAACATAAGAAATATATTTTTTAAGTTAGTTATTTCAATAAACCAAACGAAATAGACTACAATAACAAATCAATAAACGGTACTTACGTATTAACCCATCCACCTTGGCAGAGTTTGGCGATTTTTTTTGCAGATGAAAAGGTAAAGATACTTATCAGGTGCAAGGTGATGGTTTTTGTGGCTTTTTTTTAGGATTTCCCAACTATCATTATCAACATAAACAAAAACTAAACATTATCGGTATATGAAAAGAAAACATACTTTAGCAATTTAAATTGACAGTTTGAATTATTAAATAAGGATTAAATTATACATAAAAAATAAGACTTACATTCTTCTTCAAAATCTTTCTGTAATTTTTGTGCGCTGTTCTTCTTCCAAAGTACACAGCGAACTGTTTTCACTTAAAAAAAAAATTAGAAAATTGCGGAAACTCGTCTTCGTGCAATTCTTGGCAAACGACGTCTACGCAGGAAACTCTTTTCCTCGTTGTTCTTTCTAGAAAATTTCCAGTAAAATTCTTTATTCCTGCAGAAAGTTTACCGTAGTCTCTTTCATTGCTGACAGATTTCAGAAGTTAATATTTGAAAACTAAGGGGAAAAAAATATCTTGATCTGTTCGTGAAAACCGTTGGATCTTGCAGTACAACAAAAAAGAACGCATACAAAAATGGCGGCGTTGCTTGACTGAAGGATTGTTAGGAGTATGGTTACCGGAAGCATGTTTATGCGAATGGTTGTCAGAGTTTGGCACGTTGTGAAAATTTGGCGACGTCTACTAATATGGTTGTTTTAATACGTAAGTACCCAATAAACAATAGAACACTTTTTAAAATCTTTTATTGACAGTATTTTGAAAACAAGAACGCTGTTATAAGCGATTAGAAAAACACTTTTAATTTAGTGGTGGCCGGTAACAACGTTTGTACATACACCTTTCTGCAGAAAATTGTTTGCCGTGCTCTGTCCTGTAACGGAAAAGATCCGAATCTTAATTCATCAGTTTAAATACGAAATCGGCTGCAGTACTATTTAATAATGCAGTTCCATAATTCACCTTTCTCTCTATATTTTAGAGTAGGCATTTGCCAGTTAAGTCTTTTCCTTGGAATTGCGGAAACGTTGTGCAAAATATTCAGGGTCGTCTGATATTGCACCCGCAACGAAGGGCATAAGCGACCTTGTTTTAATCGAATGCTGGGATTCATGGCCTTACTTTTAGTCTTCTCTAACCATACTGATGAAGGACCCATTTTTTTCATATCTTGAAAATAAGAATTTTTCTTGTATAAATTTTTGTTGCGTTGTAAAATTTGTTTGTTAAATATTTTATTACGTTGCAAATTTTTCGTTTAATTCTTTGATATAGAATATTGTTCGGAACTGATGTGACAAGGATACTTTTGAAAACTTTTCGCGTTTTTACTTCTTTTGCTTGTGAGTTTTCTTACTTGATTTCAGAATACTTCAATAAAGGATTCTTGACGAAAATGCTCCTCAACTAGTAGGTGGGCTTGATATGTTAAATTTGAATCATTTAGCCAGCTGGATCTAAATATTATCACGAATAGGCGTTCTCTAATTAAATGGATTATAACCAGACAAGTTATGTATTGCATTTATACTTTTGGCTTGCGATGTCACCTTTTAAATAGCATTTTACTATACTACCAATAAAAATTGGATTTAGACTGTTTTAGCTGTTAAAGAGAGTGGTAGTGTAGTGACACATTTTATGCGTTTTTGTTAAAGAGGAAATATGATTAAACATATTTTACATATTAAGATTTAGATGTAAAGAGCACATTCTAAAAGAGTAATTTTCATAACCATTTTTAGAAAGATTGGTGGAAACATCATGAGTTAAGTTTCGCTTTTAAATCTTCTTTTTTGGGGGGAGTAAATTTCTCATTTCTCAGGAATAACTGTAGACTTACAGGGGACTTCAATTCTCTTTCTTTTTTATGAGTTAAGAAACATGATTTTTTACTTTAGTATATTAAGTTTAATATTATGTCAAGAAATGTGTTTTTCTGTTGAAGAGATTGTCGTGGTAATAAATTGTTATTTTGATCAATTACGCCTTTTGGTTTCTTTCATAACTGTGTTGGAGGCTTACTTCATTTAAGTTCTTTGATTGCGGCTATACACGAGAACTATAAATATGCGGATGAATTGCGACTACTGCAATGCTGGATATTCAAAAAATCCCGATTAATGGGATGTCTCCCCCCCAACACTAAATACCATATTTACTATAATGCTACTTAGAGAATTTTTTTCTTGTAGCTTTATTTCTATAAAGTTTGTATACTTAAATAAAATTTTTATTTTCATAAAGCAAAATACTGCATTTTTTTTTAGAAATTAAAGTAACTATTATTTTCTTTACTTAGCTGTAACCTATTACTTTACATTCCGTTAAAGCAGTGAAATTTTTATTTGCTTAAAACAAAACCCGTAATTTGCCTGTTCGATTAAAATTAAATAAGGATATTTTTAGCCACGTAACAGAATTAAAATATTAATTTCTAAATTTTTTAGTTTATAATAAATGAAATTATAGTTTCATATGTTTCAAACAAGTACAGTGCTTTAATAATAAATATGTTAAATTTAATGATTTAATGATTAAGGTCGGAACGGGTCTGATTTACTGCGTGATTAAAATAATTGGAGTTCAGATATCTGAAATCCGGATAAAATGAGTTTTACTTATCTCCGGATTCCTGCTCAAAGGAAAATATAAGTTTAATAACGCAGATATTACCAATAACCTTCATGAAAGCCTTGTAGTGCACAAAAACTCTGTTAATGTAGCATAATGCAGGTATTAATAGTCTTCAATTGACTGTGTCATTTGAGGAATTCTTTACTTTCGTGGGTGTTGCTTTGCGTAGGTGGTTTGCTTTAATTCATTGTGCTATGCCCTTGGAATTGTATTTAGTTGTAAGATACCGTGTCTGGTAAAATGCAATATTAGGTTTTGAAAAGTAAGGGAAAAATAGATGTATTGCTTATTTCTTATAATATTGCTTTTAGTATTTCAAATTACTAGCTGCGAATTTTAATGTACAGGGTTTGTTTAAAAAAATATTATCTTTAGAGTTTAAAATTAAACATTTTTTCGTAGAATATAATGAGTGAATTGTTTACTTTTGTCAAAATTTTCATACGGGGATGTAGGATTATTTTAATGTATTTTCTAAATTTTGTAGATGTAATACTGGAAATGAAGAGTTGGCAGTGTAAATTCAGTTTTACAACACCGGGGTATATTTCACAGGGGAGGCGTTATTTCTTTTCAATATCGGAAATTACCCTGTTCTTTTTTTTATTAATGAAAAGGTAGGATTACTCTTTCTGACCGCCTTCGTCTATATTCAGTTTTACTTCCATTTATTAAAAGACTGGAAATTTATAATTTTAGGCATTTCTGCTGAGTTTTTTTGTAATATGTTCAATTCATAAAATTACTTCACAAATTTGCTGTGTTATACTCATCATATCTTGTTTCTTAGGTTTTAGTGAAACATTTTCCTTTGAATTGTGTTAATTTTCATATTTCTCTTCAGAGTAAAAGTTCACCGAATCTTAAATTTTCTGTGAAGGAAGTGACATGAAAAGATAAAGTGTTGAAATTTTTAAGGAGTAACATTTGACTTAAAAAAATCAACTGAATTGGAATTAGGTCTTTCTGTGTTATTGAAGCGTTTAGTTTGATGCTGCTTCTCCCTTTCCTATGCTTTTAGATTTTTTAGGTTTTTACAGTTAGTGTTTCTTAGCATGTAAAATTTATGGATGACTCCTTAAATTATATATTAATAAGAATCGTTGTAAAGCGGATCAAGGTCCCAAAGTTGCGTCAGATATCGCTGATGTGTGTAAACTGTTATTTCCTGAATTGCCGATATTTTACAGATTCTACTTTCTTATGTCTTTACAATTCAATGGCAGTCTGTGCAAAACTATATATGCCCGCTTCCGGTTTCTTGTATAATTTGCAGGTACAAAATGTATTGCATTTGTACTTTTAAAACAAGAACAAATAAATGTTATTGCAGAGTTTTATAAAATTTTTGAAGTATCGCGACGACTGATTTTGTTTTACTGGAAGTCTGTATTATAAAATCATTTTTCGCATTAGAGGTATCGAAAGAATTTAGAGTACTTGTATTCAGTCAGTCTGGAGGTCAAATAAGATGTTTATGCTCCGAAATTACTCACCAGTTAAAGTCACAAGCTTAATGAACGAGTAGAGCAAGCTGTTGCAAATTGCGTAATTAAGGCCAGAGCCTTACTTGCTTCTTTGAAATTCATGTTCAGTTTAAAATGTGTATCTGTGAGATCATTGAGTATGGCGAAGCAACAAGAAATTGTTCTGTATACTTTTGTTGGAAACATATCGAATGTCTGATTTTAGTGAAATTGCTTAGTTAATAACCCGCACTATGTGAAACGAACTTCTTCGTGTGTTGTTCTGCATATAGAGGAAGTGGTACTGAATGCGACTCTTGCGTATTCGCCTTTAATCAAGTGTATGTTCTCGACTTGCGAATTGCGATTGTTTTTAAAAGCGAAGTTCAGGAAAGAGGCATGTTTGTTAATGGAAGATCAAAGAATTTTAGCTGAATGCATTTAGGATTATTATTATTCAAAAAATGATGATCAAAGAATTTTGGCTGAATGCATTTATGATTATTATTCAAAAGATGATAAAAAATTTTAGCAACTGAATGCATTTAGTATTAGTATTATTCAAAAGAAGATCAAAGAATTTTAGCAACTGAATGCATTTAGTATTATTATTATTATTCAAAAGAAGATGATCAAAGAATTTTAGCAATTGAATGCATTTAGGATCATTATTATTATTCTTAAATAATAATAGTAATAATATCGAATAATATAATTATTATGCATTTAGAATTATTATTCGAATAATAATGTAATTATTATGCATATAGGATTATTGCATATATTATATAATTATTATTCGATACCATTTAAACGTACTTTGCCATCAAATGTTGAAGTACAGGAGAACCTTAAATAATTCGGGTAACTGAGCAATTTTGGATAACATCATTTTCGGACAAATTTTTATGAAAAAAAGGCCCATGGAGAAACATACTTTCATAGTTAGAAAGAAAGGGGGGGCAGGAGGAATAGTCAGTTTTCATACATTTACAACATTTTGCCTAAATGTATCTGAAGATAAACGTTCAAATTTTCTGTCTTAAATTTACTCTTTTTATTTAAACTACATAAAGGAAATTATATGCATCTGTATTTTTTTTGGGGGGGAGGGGAAGAAAAAAAGCTGGACTTTTATGACAGGACATGGGTAAACATTTCTTTCTCCGCCTTGGATGGCAGGACAGCAATATTGAACGACTGAAATTTTTGGTGTATGGTGAATTTTTTCATTTTCAGGAAAATCCTTTAGGGCAGCTCACATTTTAATTGACATAATCCATCAGTGAACCTAGGTATTTTAAAGTAATCTCCAAGACAGCCCTTTATTTTTGTATGTAAGTAACTATCATGCAGTATCTTGCTTGGATAATAAAATGCATATATTTGGTTTTCGAAAAAGGGGAAATTGTTGCAAAAATTTAAAATACTGGTTTAGTTTTGATTTCAATCGGTCAGCGTTTCGGAGGCGGTTACTGTAAATTTAATTCAGAATGCAAATCCTATTTTTGAGACTGAAACACGAACGTGTCATCTGTGATAAAGCACAGTTTAGCTGAAAACTGATGTTTCAATGCTTATGAAAAAGTTTCGCGTTTCTCGCACCTTATAACCATGACATTTTTAATTATCATTCCAGTGTTGTTGTAATTAACATGTTGTATAACTTTTATTAAGGAATTACATAAAATCCGGCATCGAAAGAAAATGTTAGTAAAATAATTCAATATTAAAAAAAAAAAAAAGTTCATTATGGATAGTTATTTTGAAACAAGTCGTTACTTGAATCGTATGTTGGAGGATGTTTGTGAAAACTATGACAGTCTTATCTCAAAAGAGCAGTGATCTGTTCTGTTGATTTGAGAATTGCTTTGGCCGTCCTATTTTGATAAGATTGTCTGCATCTTCAGAGTATTTTTCAGTTACTGTGCACATTTCTATGTATATAAAACTAATACTTCTATAACTACCTGGTCTGAGATGATGGACATAAGGTAAGTTTATTTTCATTGCAGTCCGATTTAGTGCAGATTTTACCGATTGGCTATTATTTAAACATATTGCAATTATTGGCTTAAATGAATGCATTTTTTAAATGTTTCCGTTCAGTTAATTCACGGCCACCAGCGGCAGAGCTCTTAAGTCCACTAAGTAATCCCAAGCTCGATTCCGAGCTTGCTGTGAATGTGTGGTGTGTGTGTTTTCTCATTTGTGTACTTGAGCCAATTTCAGGCATTAATTTCGAGAGCTGTAGATTCCATAGTGCTGTTTTCTGTTAATTAACTGACCAAACAATAATCCAGCTTGTATGGTGTTCACGTAATTTTCTTGCAGTCTCTTTAAAATGTTAGAATTGCGCGAATCGTATTTATTTCTTGATAGCAGATTTTTACCAAAACCGTGGACTTCGCTGCTGACTAACGAGCACTGCAAAGTTTGTAATCTTACCTCAGCACAAAAACTGGTAGAAAACGTGTAAGGATTAAATGTAATACTTATTCAGATAAAATCAACCACTCGTAATACGAGCCAGTTACCTTAGAAAGCCATCCATAAAGGCATCATTTCCTTTAATCAGAGTCTTCGCATACTTTACCATATTCGACTGAACGAACGAGTAACTCATTGACTTCTTGTAAGTGATGGATGATCAACCATTAGGCTTTAATTTCGACACTCTAGAGCAGACTTCATGGTCTTCATAGTGTAGAATCATTATGTATTAGGTTATTTTGAAACTAGGAGACGTGAAAAATGAGCATTGCCATCGTCGGGACTCGAACCCTGGACCTCTTGAATAGACATCGAGTGTGCTTCCAATTACACTGGGAAGGCATGCGAAAAGGAGAAAGAAAATGTCTCATAATTTTACATACATTGCTTCTCTTTGTGATTTCGTTACAGGGCAAGATTAAATGTATTTACTAGACCGGGGGTTCCCAGCGGGGTTAGTATTGATTTTCTTGCGGGGTGGGAGGTCAGTGAAATCTTAGGTGCAAAAGTCACTTGATTCAGGCTCCTGGACTAAAGCCGCATCCGAGTGTAACGAATAGCAATTGCATAGCGTTTTGTAAACATAGCATATCTTAGGTCCTTGACTGAGTATAAATTTCTCTATGATGCGTAGATAAGTCTCCGTATAAAGTAACTCTGAGAAAACGATGTCGAAAATATAATGACAGTTGTTAAACTACTGTATCAGCAATTATAGGCATGAATTGGAAGAAATAGCGTGCATACTGCTTGACGGCGGAGTTCCAATAAAAGGGGTAGTGATTATCGAGAGTTCGATTGGGGCTCGAGAGTCGAATATGTACCGGGCAGATGATCGCTGTACGACCCCAGTGACTATAAGAAAAAAATGTATTAATTGTTTATTAAGAAATCTCAGAATAAATGTAATGGAAAAAATATACTAAAATGATTTAATATATTTTAAAACTCAGTAATATTTTTTCAAATATATAAATATTTGAAATATTTATTATGTAATTTTATGCAATAAATACAGTATGAAAAAAAGTAAAACGCGAGAACACAAGAAAACACAGACACAAAAAGCGAAGAACGCAAAACTGCAATGAAAAATAGGAAACTGGTTGAATATTTTTGAATGAGGTAATATAAGAGTTATAGCAATTTTATGCCAAATATTTAAAAAAAAATACACCAGTGAATCAAGCGCAGACCTCATGTTCATTAAAATTGAACTTTAGTGCATTTATAACTTGATTTTGTTTCTGAAAACTGGTTTATATTTGTAATTTGAAAAATAAAATAAATAAAAAAAAAAAAGATAATTAAACCAAAAATCAATAAACCATTTTCTCAAAACTTAAATTACTTAGTGATAACAAATACATTATGTGCAATTATTTGTTATGATTATGTTGTGTTCTGTATATTATAAAGAAAAATGTAAAGGGGGGTCGATGAAAAGAAACCTTTCCTTTAATAGAGCTTCGGCCCACCAGCGGCCGAGCTGTAAAGTCGCTAAACACTGGTAGTTCGGTCCGAGGTTCGAATCCCTAGCCAGTGTCCTTTAGAAAAACCTCCACGAAGGCATCCTTCCCCTTAGGCAGATAGGCTTCGAGCGCTTTGCCGTAATCAAATAAACCAAACCAATTAACAGGGGTCATGCAAGAAAAAGTTGCCAATCTTTGTCATACACCTACAATAGGGAAAAGTGTTAACGTACACGTTTTGCCTCTACGAACCACAATGCGCGTTTCATAACGTATGTCGTAGACACTAAAAGCGATTGAACTGTAGACGTAGGCGTATATCGCTGATTATTTAAGAATTAATTCCTTCTGAGTCTCGCTCGGAAAATTGTTTTAAAAATACGGGACCGAATTTCCTATATTTTTAAAAAGACATTGCCTTAGAGTAAATAATCTTTTTGAGAAGCGTTTTGTCTCTTTTTTTTTCCAAATTTTTCACAGTGTAAGTGATCGTCAACGAATGTTCTGTAATACTGATTTTATTCGTTGAATTTAAGGCATTTAAACAATGGATTTTTAAAATATTTGGTAACATGTAATGTCTGGCTTTCGAAATTAATTCCTCAGAGTCTGATGTAGCAAACTGGAAACTAACTGTGTCACGTTTTAAATTTATTTAAATTGGTTTTATTCTGTCCTGGGAAATTAAAGTGATCAGGAAATTAAACTTGATTCATTTATTAAATTTTACTTTAATCTAGAAAATTAAGCGTCCCTCCTAATGCTAATGAAGTAAGTGATTATTTTATCTATCATGCGTGTATTATGTAATAAATTGCGAAAACGGAAGTGTGGAGCGCAAGTTGTGGAGTTGAATCAGCAATAAGATTATTCAAACTGTTGGTTTCAGTGGAGCAGGGAAAGTAAACGAGTGAAATCAGACCTTCGTCCTTGTTGGGCGACGGAAGAACCTGTTAGTGCTCGAACGCTATTCGTTGCTTGAAGGTGTTGACTACTTACCTCGCTATTTAAAAGGTGTGTTGTGCATGTTAAGCGTGCACCTCGTTTTATGAAAGTGTGTGCCGGCAGTTCTCTGCTTTAGTTATGAAATATCCAGAGAGTGTCGAGTGAGTGTTTTTATTTTCTAAATTTTTCATTATATATATATATATATTTTCGTTTCATGGTTTAATTTTGTAGGCGAAGTAAAGACGTTTAGTTTTGGTTAAAAAAAGTTCTGATTAAAATAAGACTTAAAACTCTTGCTCTTTTTGTATGGATAAAAGCTGTCTTCTTCGTCATTTACTTAATACACATTTTATCAACCATTTGCTTTTCAGATTATATTTAGGTATTTTCTGACCGTAGAAAGCAGATGGTTTAGTATGCAAATATGAGTTGCAATTAACGAACGAAATCCGAAGTTATAACGAAGTCCGCAAAAATTATGCATGGTAGCATAAGCGTCTGTTGCAAAATCTGTTGAAAAACAAATTTGGAAAATAGTCATAATGTATGTTTTTTCGTAATTAAATAATCCAATTGTTTTTTAAATGTTATTTTTCAGTGCGATTTTTTATTTCCTTAGTAGGTCAATTTCTTTCAAGTATCAAGCATCCGTTTGAACTAGGTTTATGAAATATACTTGTTTGCAAGAAGTGTATATTCGATCCGGTGAATGCATCCTAAATATTGATAACTCGATATCCATAACGTATTAGATTATGAGGCCATCCGGTGAAGAAGACAGTGAGCTACTTCCTTCTTAGTTGCCTGTCTGTTTTTTTTTTTTTTTTTTAATCTTTTTTTTTTTAATCTCTTTGATTTAGTTCTTTTCCGGATTGTTTCCGTTTTAGTCTGACCACTTATAAAAATAGCGATTACGTTCTATACTTCGTGCTGACAAACTGGTTTTGTTTCGTGCATCCATCCTACGTTCTCGTGTTACGAGAAGGTAATGTACTTTTAAGAGCAGTTAGTTTTTTATAACTGCTATTTTTTTTCCATGTCTGTAATGTAGTTTTTCATTTTTGTGAAAAATTTTGTGTGTTTTTTTCGTTTAGTGTCATTTATTATAAATTTTAATTTATAACCTTGCATTATGTAGTCTTAATGGCTAGTAGATGAGTAATTTCATGTTATATCTAATTTAGTTTTAATGCGGTTTTAGAATAACCAGTAATTTCAGTCAGGTAATTATCTGGCTGCTGTTAACTAAGAGGAGCATGAAAGCCCCGATTTAAATTATTAAATATGGTAAGTTTTTTAAAAATGGAATATTAGCATTCGTTCATTTTTAAACGAAAATGTGTAAGATTTATGTCCGTAATGAAAATTCAGGTATGGTAGTGGTAAAATTAGCGCATTCTACTTTCGTTATTCAGAAGAAATTTATATAGAAAATTATGAAAGTTATTCTCCGGACCAGATCGAGAAAAATTAAAGCGTGCCATTGTTAATTTTTCTAACATGAAAATTATCTGCGATTTCTGATCCTGATTACACCAGAAATTGATTAGGAAGCCCAGTATTTTGTTTGCTGGCCAAAAGTCTCAACTGCTTTCAAACGCCACGAGGTTAAAAAAGAAGTTTTCGAATTATATATTGATTTTTGAAAATTTTAAAGCGATTTTTAACATGAAAGATATTCAAACGTTTCTTTTTTATATTGTAACATACTGAGTAATTGTATAGTTTTCTGAAGCTTTCTAGTGATCTGTAATCATGAAATTTTAGTTGCCAGTGGATTGTGATACGGAATTGTACGTCATTGATACAGTTATGCTCTTAGTAGGGCTTAAATTCAGCTGAACCCGCTTCGGTAATTCTTTGAGAAAGATCGTAAACATGGGTCCTAAATGAGATGAGCTCCTGTGTATTGATAATTAACTATTTGTCTTTATTAAACAATTTTTATTTTATTTTATTTTTTTTATTTAGCTGTCGTAGCGGCTTTCGACAAAGTGCCGGCACTTCTGATTTTAGATGCTAAGCTCTGGTGGACATAACATAGCGCCGCGGGTCTTGCGCCCGTCGTCGGTACTTGCGCTGTTTTTTAATGTGTGTTCCGGTGCTAAAGTACATAACTTAAATATCCGTCACTGTTGTGTACGTGTAGCAGCGGCGAGTCGACTCACTAGGTAGAAATGACCGGAATCAAGGTCATGTTAACTTTTCCTACTTGCATTTGGCATGGTGTCCTTTGTAGCTATACCTTATTTTACATTGTCTAGACCAATGGGAAGAACGTGATAATTGTACGCATATGTGCATCAGCGCTGTAATTTCGTATTTATCTATGGCAAAATATTCAGATTTTATTATCGGATAACGTGCAACCTTAATTTGAAAATTAAATGTTACTGCATTCATTTAACACATTTTGTAACGATTGCTTTAATTTCATAGTGGTTCTGCTTTCACTGTTTATTAGTCTTAAGCTTCGTTGTGGTCGTCGATGCCACTGATTATTATTATTTTGCTAAACACATGGTAAGTTTTTATTTTAATATTAAACACTGAAAGATGTTGTAGAGTACGATGAGATGTTTATTGTACGCTGGTAGGTTAAAGCATAGGTTCTCAACCTTTTTTTAGTTCACCGCTCTCTTTTCGAAACTTTGTTTCTTCGGCATTCTCTTGTAACTATGTTATATTGAATGGTGTCAGAACACTGACTGAATACGCCTGCATTGAACTACGAATTGAAACTTGTCATGGAATTCAGGAAAAGGCGACATGATTAAATTTATCACAGGTTTGTTGTTTACAGTATTGTACTAGAGAAAACATTCGGTCACATTCGCTTCATTATGTTGAGGCATTCTGCGTGTGCTGATCATTCATTGTAAGTACGGATCATAAGTGATATTTTAAAAATTTTAGATGAGTCTGTATTTTGTACGAAAGGAATCTTATGCCTAAAACTTGACCAGCATGTATAAAATGCTTAAAACTTGACCAGCATAGTCAGCTTATTTTGCTTAGTCTAAAACTTGACCAACATGTGTGCTGGAATAAAATGATTATGACAAAACACTTAAAGGCTTTCTGTCTAAGAGAAGAGATGCCTTTGTTAAAGGACTTTCTAAGGAAAACTAGCGTGTATTCACCTTACATGCGACTGAAAAGCTCCGATGCAACCAGTTCGTTCGCCGAGATTCAACGGTCTTACCCTCTCAGCCACTGGTGGGCTCCGATTCTTGTAAACATGAATACATGCATTTAGTTATTGATTATTAAATGAATGAGTGCATGAAAAATTCAAGCAGCAAGCGTTTTCAAGTGTGTTTTATTTGTCTACTTGCTTTAATGCCCTCTTATGGCCTCTAGGACTAACCTCCTCATCATGCCTTCATCTCCTTAGTGTTTGTTCACGGTGAAAAACTATGGGTCAGAAGCAAACTGATTTTTATATTGGAAAGATTAGTTTCAAACTAGAAATGATGTATTAATTTGATTTGGGATATGAGATAGACCAAAATATCCGTGTCAGCCGAAAATTATAAACTTTAATCAAATGTGTAATGTCATTGGTGTAAGTTCATATTTTTGCAAAATTAAATTTTACACAGTCCAGTCACATTAATGTGACCACCACGTACTTTCCATGTCAGAGTTAAATAACCAATCACAGAAGGCAGGTGGCAGCACAGTGCAGTTGAGCGTATATAAAGGGTGTGTGAGGGCTTCGGAAAACATTTCAATCGTTGGCGTAATGCAGAAACGAAGCGATTTATCCGACTTCCAAAAGGGCATGATCATTGGCTTTCGGGCCAAGGGTGGAAGCATTTCCGAAACGGCTGAGTTTGTGAACTGTTCGCGTGCCGCCGTGGTAAAAGTGTACCGTGCATGGCAAAATGGGACTGTCCAAAATCAGCGACGTGGCAAATGTGGTGCACCACGGGCCATAGATGACAGAGGCGAACGACGGTTGCGGAGATGCGTTCGGGCAGATAGACGGGCTACCGTTGAGCAACTGACCACCAAAATGAACCAAGGGGCTACCAAAAGTGTCTCCCAAAGTACTATTCAGCGAACATTGCTGCGTCTGGGCCTCCGAAGCAGACGCCTGGTTCGTGCACCTATGCTGACTGCTGTTCATCGACGGCGAAGGCTAGAATTTGCACGCCAGTACAGCAGCTGGACGTCCACTGAGTGGCGACAGGTTGCGTTTTCGGATGAATCGCGTTTTATGCTCCATCGGACAGATGGACGTTGGCGTATAAGGCGTGAAACCTCTGAAAGGAACCACCCTGCAACCATTGCCGGAACGGTCCAAGCTGGAGGCGGGAGCATTATGGTCTGGGGAATGTTTTCCTGGCATTCTCTAGGTTCACTGATCATTGTGGAAGGCACAATGGATCAATACAAGTACGCATCTGTCCTTGCGGACCATGTTCACCCCTACATGCGCATTGTTTTTCCTCAGGATGATGGCATCTTCCAGCAGGACAATGCGAGGTGCCATACAGCTGCCAGTGTACGTGCGTGGTTCGAAGAGCACCAGGATGAGTTTACCGTCCTCCCCTGGCCAGCAAACTCACCTGACTTAAACCCAATCGAGCATCTGTGGGACCATCTTGATCGAGTTGTTCGCGCCATGGATCCTCAACCGCGTAATCTAGCGCAGCTGGCCACGGCATTAGAGTCGGCATGGCTCAACATCCCAGAGAACACCTTCAGGGACCTATGTGACTCTCTTCCTGCACGTCTCGCAGCAGTCCGCTCTGCGAAAGGTGGTTATTCCGGCTTTTGACAGATGGTCACATTAATGTGACTGGACTGTGTATTTGTCCTTCATTTTCAAAGTATGGCATTTTTATATGGGTGTATTACTGTTGTTCTAACTACTTGGTATTTGCCCGACGAATATTGGTTTCTAAAAATGATGTATTGGAGTTTATTAGTAATTTATACGAAGACTTATGTTCAAGATAATTTTCTTTATGAAAGTAAAATTTTGTATGAATAATGAAGTATTAGCATTTTGAATGTGTTGCGAATCTTCTCTTCTTTGCGAAACTTCTTTTATGAAAAATCATCTGGAAGAGACTTAAAATTGGATAATATTAAAGCAGTTCATTCGGGTAATTCTATTTTTATAAAATAGTCCTCTTCCCCACAGAATTTTGTGAGTTACTAGTTTTATTTCTTCTAGGGAATCTTGTAAAATGTCTCGTTAGAAGACGCACGGGAATAAGTTTGCTTGATTTATCCAGCGCAAAGGCATTGACGAAGCAAGTTAAGGTCGGTCAGTCCCGAGTTTTGCTGGTGAAGGATGTCTTCTAAAATCGGTAGTCTTCGGTAGCATAATTTAAGAGATAAGGAAAGGTTTTAAGATGGAAGAGATAAATTTAAAAGGAAATCGAGATAATTTAATATGCGGAAATCAGGTTATGAAATCTGCGGAGTTGTTTTACAGATATCAAATTCTTTTAACTTTGAGTTGGTATGGTATGTTCTTCAGCTACCTTGATCGGTATTGTAGTGGTTAACTCTTTGTAGTTAACTCTATTGTAGTGGTTAACTCTATTGTAGTGGTTAACTCTTTGTAGTTAACTCTATTGTAGTGGTTAACTCTTTGTAGTTAACTCTATTGTAGTCTTGCCGTACCGATGGGCCCAGGTTCGAATTCCGGAGAAGGCATGGATGTTTTTGTCTGTGCGGCATGGGCGACTTGTAAAATATTGGCTAGCCGGAAAGCCTCTGGAATGGTTTGGTGGTAAGAGAAGAAGAGTGGGAAATCCTCGGATTCCCACTCTTCCGGTGGGAATTCTCGGAATCCCTTGGGATCTTCTACATCAAAATTCGGGCAGAACTGCACAGTTCGTGCTTTAGGACTACCTGTACGACTAGTGGTGAAATTCTAGTGTCGCGCCCACCTGTAAATGTACCCAAGTATGGGCTTAAGTGACGCATTTTGCTTAGACTGTTTTTACCTTAAAAATGGTTATATAGGCATGCTCCTTGTTTTC
This sequence comes from Stegodyphus mimosarum, assembly GCA_000611955.2. Classification (NCBI taxonomy): domain Eukaryota; kingdom Metazoa; phylum Arthropoda; class Arachnida; order Araneae; family Eresidae; genus Stegodyphus; species Stegodyphus mimosarum. The sequence goes on along the minus strand of KK117127.1, from coordinate 105,385 downwards.
AATGAAAATATTGAGCGTATTTATTTTAAAATGAAATTAATCTATATTTTTAATGTTCGCAAAAACTGATTTTGTTTATAATTCTGAAGGACCCGTTAATACCAGTTACTCACAAATCTTTTATCATACCGCTCAAAGGTTAGTGATGGTATCAGTAGCATAAAAAGAATAAGTCGGCAACAATGTCTAAAAAATCAGCTTGTTTTTCTCCCCCCCTTTTTTTTCATAAAAAAGCA